>JAAEAF010014895.1:395167-412397 GCA_011037195.1 Triatoma infestans
GCGGTGGGCTTACTACACGCCAACCTCCCAAATAAAAATCTTCGTCTGGCAACCCTTAGGTGCCTTCATGGTTGTTGTTCCGCAGTTATAGTTTAGAAATATTTTATTTTATATTTGTCAAGGCGTAAACCAAGACACTCGCTCGTGGATGGCGAGAAGGTTATGGAGCAAAGAAATGTAGCTGCAAAAAAAAAAAAAATGAATAAGTGTCGAAATAAATGATGCCACTCATCTTACTGCAAACAGTAGCACAGGAGCGGTGATGAAAGCTTTAATTGGAAGCTCAATGAGTTGAAGAAGCTGAAAGGGAAAAGAGAGAAACAGGCTAGTAAAGGGGTGTGTTTATGTGGCGTGTATTTGTAAAGGAGAGTGTGTGTGTGTGAGAGAGAGAGAGGGAGAAGAGAGCGTGTTAGTGTGAGATGGGAGGTGAGGTGAGTAATTCCTTTACAGATCTGAGGTAGAAGGAAACTAGGTGCGGAATAGCTAGAATAGCTAGAACCCTAACAGCTAGAATAGCGGAGCTCTTCCAAGAACTGTTCCTGAGGTAGCAAGATGCGGGCAGTCTTCCTATGAAGTTATACACAAACTCGGTGCCGGCACTTTGGAGTGGCGTGGAAGGCGTATTTCCACCTTTCTGGGGGTAAAAGTACTGAGTCTAAATGTTAATGTTTGGCGAATATAAGGAAGTAATACTTTGCTTTATTCACAGATGAGCACTGACAACACTTATATACACTGGAAAGGCGCGATAACAAAATTTTGCGTAGTTCATTTGTCAGAATCAAGAGAGCAAGTAAAGAGATACTATAAACGGTTGGATGATATTTAAGGAGTGTGGGAAAGTATGAAGGAGCAAAATAAACGTCACATAAAGGACGTCGACAATCCCACCACCAAAAGAGAGAGAATGGGAAAATGCGGGGAAGCGTGAGAACCTGGCGGGCGATGCTTGAAAGAAGGAAAGAATGTTCTCAAATTAGCGAAGGATTAAAATACAAAATTCTATAAAAAGAGTTACAAAAATAGAACTATAAAGAAGCAGAATGGGGACTTAAGCCTCAAAGGTGCCGCGACCGAACAATATTAAGTCTCATTAAAAAACCATGTATTTTTTAAAAATTATGCATAATAATGTTTCTATAAAAAAAAAAAAAAGTCTGATGGCACAACAAAATATCTACACTCCCTCTCGTCGACAAGATTGATGATATAAGTGATACGGTGTGGAGAGCTTATGTACAATAACCTTAGGCATCGCCACGCCTTGTCAGGCAAGGCGTTGAGTTGGATGCCATAAAACTTGAACAAATGCCGTCCCACAGCTCGTGCGGGTCAGGTTTGTGAAGGAACTTTAACCTTCCGTCAGGCGCAACGGCTTTTCATTCAAGCTCAGGGCTCTAAAAAAGCTGTTTACCTTCTAGACTATTTGGCGGGAAATCCTCATCTCTCTAATAACTTCCTACTGTTACCTTTTCATTTGATACACATAATTCAGTAAGTGATAGGATTTCGTGGGTATTATAAGTATTTTGGTCTACTACCAGGCTTCATTGCGCCCATTCGTGATACAATCAGCAGTCATAGATATTATTTACTTAAGTGAGTTTTGTTATAATGATACATCAATTTCTTGAATAAATTTTAATTATTTTGTGCAACTATTTCGTTTGTAAAGTAATTATCATTATTTTTATAGTGTTTGAATCTTATATGGACATTACGCGAGACCTTGTAACTTTCCGATCGTGACGATCTTCTGTAACTTGTAACGATCGTGTTTCTTTCCTTTGTCATTTGTTTCAATATTTTCTTCCTTTGTGGCTACATATAATAAAAAAGTATGATCTTCGGCGACCTGAAAATCTTCTTGAAGTTCATCGAATTCTATTAGAAGAGGATTCAGATTATGATTTGGAGCAGGAAAAACGACTGTGAGTCTGAAGGTCCGGCCGAAGGTCCTAAACCTAATCTCCTCACAACCCAAACAATTCGTCATCAGATGCATGGGTGTTTCCTCCTCAGTCTCACAAACTCTACAAAAGGGGTCAGGCACGAGTCCCATTATATAGAGATGTCTCCTTAAACCACAATGCCCAGTGAGGAATCCAACCAGATGTCTGAGGGAGGTCCGTAAAGACATCGGACCCCGCTACTCAAAGCTCCGTCCGGGCCCCCAATGAGCATTTTAGACTGCCGACAACCCACTGCACTCATCCATAAGGATGAGTGCTGTGAGGTCATCCACATCTGAAAGCCCGACAAACATGTGTCAGAAGACACACCAACAGCAGGCTCTGGACCAATGAAAGGGAGAGAGGCACCTAATTTGGCAAACCTATCCACCTCCTCATTCCCAAAAATTCCCATATGACCTGGAACAACCCAGACCAGAAGCACATCCTTTAATGAAGAAAGATCTTCCAGTCTTTTAGAACATTCCAACACCAATCTGGAAGTGAAGACCATGAATTAAGCGCCTTCAACGCAGCCTGGCTGTCCGAGCAGATACAAACACCTTTTTAATTAGTGTTACGCACCCTCTCATCCAAAATACAGCAAAGAATTGCATAAACCTCAGCCTGGAAAACGGTGGCCCACTCACCAAGAGGCGCTACCAAATGATCTCCCGTCTCAAAATAGACGGCAGCCCCAGACCTACCATCCATCCTGGAAACGTCCGTGTAGCATCGGAGATAATTCTCAGGAATCACACCAGACGGACCCAGGGTTAACCAATCTTTCCTAGAAGGCAACCTAACCCTGTAGGAATGACCAAAGACAAAAGTCTTCAAATTCCTATCAGAAGGGAAACCTGTAATGGGAATCCTTAAAAGCATCTCACGATAAATGGTAGAATGACCATATCGCTTACCCTGCCAAAAACCTGCCTGTTTAATTCTATAACAGGCGCCTGGTTTTTCACCTCCACAAAAAGAGGTGGAATCCCTAACAAAGTCTCCATAGATGCGGTCGGTGTCGTCCGAAACGCTCCAGTCCCCGCCAGACAAGCCAAGCGTTGGACTTCTTCCAACAGCTGCCTAGCAGATCGTGTTTCAATGCGACGCCACCACACCAAAGCCGCATATACCAATCTAGGTTTAATGACCATACAATAAATCCAGAACATCATCTTGGGAGTGATTCCCCAGTTCCTACCTACAACTCTTCGACATTGCCAAAAGGAGATTATCGCCTTTTGATGTTGTGTCTCAACATGTTCCGACCAGTTCAATTTACTGTTGAGAACTACTCCAAGGAACTTCACTGATTTGCTAACCTGTATGGAAGTACCTAACAACCTAGGAGGTGTAAAACCTACTATCTTCCTTCTATGAGTAAATAGAATTGCCTGGGTCTTAATAGGATTAATAGAAAGACCCTTATCCTGTGTCCAACAATACACCATGTTAAGGGCGCTTTGCATTAGGTCCGAAATAGTGGACAAACAGCGCCCTAACAATAAAATAACACCATCATCGGCATATGCTGGCACATAAAATCCCGATGAATTCATCCTAACCAAAAGGTCATCCATGACGACGCACCACAACTTAGGTGAGAGACAACCCCCTTGAGGGCAACCTCTCCCCACTTGTACTATCAGGGTGCGCCCGCCAAGGGAAACCTGTATAACCCTACTCCTAAGATAGACACCTATCCAATTGATTAAGACGGGATGTATACCTTTTCGTACCAAGGCATCTTCCAGAGCATCAAACGATACTCTGTCAAATGCCCCCTCAACATCAAAGAAACACCCTAGGGCATATTCTTTTATTTCCAAAGCAGATTCTATCCTTCCGACGAGACAATGTAATGCAGTCTCTGTCGACTTACCCACAATATAAGCATGTTGGTTAGGATGGAGTGGATGATCCCTTAATGGGCCATCAGTAATGTACCTATCCACCAACCTTTCCAAAGTTTTCAAGAGGAAAGACATAAGACTAATGGGTCTAAATGCCTTGGGGTCGGAGTAGTCCTTTCTTCCCGGCTTGGGAATAAAGACTACCCTTACTTCTCTCCATAATGTTGGTACATAACCAAACATCAAACATCCTTTAAACAATCTTAACAATACCTTCGTCAGCACGTCCCCACCCTTTTGCAACAGACAAGGATAAATCCCGTCCGGTCCAGGTGACTTGAAAGGTGAGAAACTTTGTACTGCCCAACTAACTCTATCATGTGTGACAACCTCATCTAAGGTGGATAAATCTTCAAGGTCCCATCTCCTACCACCCACCAAAGACGAAGCAGCATTTAAATCAGTATTATCCGGGAAGTGAGTATCAAGCAAAAGCTGCAGTGTCTCCCCTTCCCCCCCCTGTAAAGGAACCATCAGGGTATCGTAGGGTACCTAACTGACTGTCTCTATCCTTACTAAGAATCCGTACCAATCTAGATGATTCCTGGAACGAATTTATATCCTCACAAAAGGATCTCCAGGAATTCCTCCTGGCTCTCCTCAGAGCATATTTATATGCTCTTTTAATACTGTTATAACTATCCCATGATTCCGAAGAATCAGCAAGGACAGCCTTCCTGTATGAGCATTGAGGAACTTTACGGAGTTAGATTCAAGTTGACCGTGAAAGGTGAAAATTTTCCGCTAGCTTTTACCTTGCGCGGAGGATCAAGAAAAGAATGCTGCAGGGCCTTCTCAAAAACATAGGAGATGCGTTACTTGCACTTCACATTCAGGATTCCGACATTTGTCAAAACTAGAATTTACGAAGTCAGTAAAAACTCAATTTGTTTGTAACATTCTAATTTAGTATGCAATTTCTGCTTCAACAACAACCGAAGCAGAAATATAAGTAATATAACGATTTCCAATGTTTTTCCCACACTATCGTAAAGGGATGATGAAGGAGATAAAATAGTTTGGTTTAGATTAATAAACTAGATATGGCTGAACACTACATAAAAATTGACACAGACTGCTTGCACTTTACACTAAAATGGTAGAGTATGGTAGAGAGATAAAGAGTGATGACGCGTCGTGACTGGCGAGTGAACTCTGCTATCTATCTCACGTATATCTCCCGTCGGTGTATTTAAGCAGTTTCTCCCACTCTAGTCCGAGAGCTTGCACTCTAGTCCGAGAAAGTGGTCCTGTCATTTTTGTCTCTCTTCTCTCTCTCTCTATGCTATGGATCCCTCTCTTAGGATCCTATTACGTCATAATGGGCAGGATGAAGGAGAGCAAATGATTTGGTTTAGATAAATAAACTAGATATGGCTGAACACTACATAAAAATTGACACAGACTGCTTGCACTTTACACTAAAATGGTAGAGTATGGTAGAGAGATAAAGAGTGATGACGCGTCGTGACTGGCGAGTGAACTCTGCTATCTATCTTTCGTATATCTCCCGTCACTGTATTTAAGCAGTTTCTCCCACTCTAGTCCGAGAGAGTGGTCCTGTCATTTTTATCTTTCTCTCTCTGCTATGGATCGCTCTCTTACCACTGAGAGAAATCCTATTACACTATATACTATATTACATTATATTTTTTTCATTTTTTGTAAATTTCTGTACTTAATGTGCGTTCCTTTGTACAAATTACAATAAAAAATAAAGTTGATTAAAAAAAATATGAAAACACGTTTTTTTTAAAGAGAGAAGTTTCCCAGGCACATTGCGCCCCACAGTGTTACTTTGTACATTGCGCCTAACGGAAGGTTAAATAATAGGGGGGGGGAGGACGCTAATGACCACTGGAGTTGATGCACCCGGAAAACAGGAAAATTGAAAAAATCACGTTTAAAACATTTTAGGTAGGTAGGTTGTCAAAAACGATTGCTGAAATAATATTAGTTACAAAAATGGATATTTATTTTTTTAGTATAATTAAACATTATTTTATAATAAAATAAATTTTAATTGAAATATATTAAATTCGTCCAAAGATAAAGTTAATTATTCCCCCTTCTTTGAAATGTGATTATAACTGTGGATAATTGATGTCGGAGGGAAAGTAGTGTGTTATTTTACATCAGATGTTTGCTTTTTTCAACTTTTACTACTGACCCCCCCCCCACCCATTTTAAACACAAATTTAAAGAAATGATTTTTATTCTATTAATTCCATTTTGAAATAAATAAAAAATTAGGCAAAAACAAAAAAAAATTGATCAATCCAATTGTTAAAACTTTATTTATTTATTTATTTCAAGATGAAAAACGATAATGGGATTTAATTGAACGATAGGTTAGATTTTGTTTTGGAATACGTATTTCATAACCTAAAGGGGATTATTTTGATTTATATAATATAAAGGCGGATGTATGTGTTTTTGTATTTGTGATGATAGATGACGGGTTTACATAGTATGATGGGAATAGTATTATAGGATTATTATACTTAGTGTACGCCTTTTATATGTAAAATGATTTTTTTTATTTTTTTTTAACGCGAATATGGTAAAGTGCTCTGAGATTGATGTCCAACCATTTTAACTGCGTACCATCTTTACGTTACAAAAAAAAAAAAAAAAAAATATCAAAACTGTTTTGAATATCTGTTAAATTGTTCTTCTTATTATTTTTTTTTTAATTGGGAAGGCGTGTCGACATCTATGGTCATTGGCACCCGGAGATTTTTCAGTACACTGCCGGCTTCCGGACAGTGTTCTCTCGTTACAGACAACACTGTCCATCACCGGACAGTGAACTGTAGAGGCTCCTAGGAAGAAAAAAAATCTAAGGTTAGCACAGCTGGACTCGAATCCTGATCTTCCGCGTGGGAGTCCAGTACGCTTACCACTTAGCTATTCCCCTTCCTAATTGCCCTTATTGTTTTTTTTTTTAATTAATAGATAAGAAGAATAAAGCATAGTTGCCTAGCTTGTTGTTTATCAAAAGAAGATGTGTTAATTGCAGTAAGAGCGAGTCGTATAACAGTTTTTACTAAGTAATATGGCATTTTAAGCCATAAAAATACAGTGCCTTATTTTACGATGGAATCAAATAAATGTTCTATTATAATCAAATTGATTAATTAGAAGAGGCTTGTTAGTGGCATAGTAACAGAAATACCATACAAAATTTTCATTAAACTTTCAATGCCATAAAGCGATGAAATTTCAAACAATGTTAATGGAATTATAGAATATAAATGATAGAATTTATAATGTGGAATGACTGTGAAAGGACCTTATAATATAAAATTTAAGTATCTACTTTTATATGTGATTAAAATACAGGGAATATTGCACAGAATAAGCAATTAGTTTTACTTGTTATCTAATTTGAAATACTGAGTTCAATTTGATCAATAATTTGACTAAAGGTGACCAATTATGGATGTTTTCCAAACTTTTACATACCCCCCACCCAAATCATTTTATCCAAAGTCCAATATTCAGAAAGTTAGTTAAGTTATATTATTTCAAATCCGTTTGTTAATGTTACGGACATGTAAATAGAATCCAAAATAATTAATTTAGTTAATAACGTCGCATGTTAACACAAAATTCCCTATAACAACCTTTCCGATATTAATTCGCAATAACTAAATAGGGGGTTTATTAACTTCAATCGCTTTTAATTACATAAATTTTCTATTTACATATTATTGAGTGAATTCATGCGTACTTTTATACACTGACTGAACTGAACTGAATTGAGTGACTTCAGGTCGCATTATAAGCTTAATTATTTTATATATATATATAAAGGTTTATTAGACTTTTATTGATTACTTTAATCCAGTTTTTTACTTTTTCTTGCTCCCAGTAAGAGGGAGTATCGTAATCGTGTCAAATTTTCGATATCGAGTTTTCACCGGAAATATCAGTTTTGAAGTCTCCTGAGTCCAAAAAAGTGGTTTTTGGCAAATGGTCTGTGTGTGTGTTGTTTATGTATATGAACAGCATAGCTCAAAAACGAAACATCGTAGAAAGTTCAAACTTGATATTACGTTTAGGTATCACCATGGGATCTGACGATGCGTTATGTGTCAATATTCCTCAACTGGAAGTACAACTTTACTAGTTGGTTTTTATACGTTTTTGCGATTTTCTCAACAATGGCGCCGACGATTTTCTTTAAACTTGCCATATCAACTACACATATAAAGAGCTACAACTTTTATTTGAAACATTTCTCCAGGAAAATTCATTTAAGGGCACTTATGGGGGAGGGGTGGGGTTAGGTTTTTATCTAACCGCTATTTCAGTTTATTAAACAATTCTGTCATCTAAATAATGTTAATTAGAATTAAATATGTTGTTGAAATTCCGAGTTTCATAAAAATCAGATAACCAGAAGTGCGTTTGTTTTGGCACTTTACTAAATGATTTTTTCATTTTTTCGCGATTTTCTCAAAAATGGTTCCGACGATTTTCTTGAAACTTTGTATACAAAATAAAAATGCAAAGATCAACATCTTTTATTTAAGACATTTCTCCGGAAAAATTCATGTAAGGGCAGTTTTAGGGGAGGGGTGGGGTTGCAGCTTCCCCTAAAGTGGTATCATAGTTGATTACACAATTCTATCATCCAAACAAAAATTAATAAGAAATAAATAGATGGCCAAAATACCAAGTTTAAGAAAATTGTAAGCCGGAAGTGCGCTTTTACTGAACAGCTTTTTCAGTTTTCGACGAATTTCGTTATATTTGGTACACAATCTATAACATTTGTCAATTATAATTTTGAGAACAGGAGTAAGAAAAAGTTGTGTGAGTGTTTCACACCAGATTTTTTACTTTTTCTTACTCCTAGTAAGAGGAAGTATTGTAATCGTGTCAAATTTTCGATATCGAGTTTTCACCGGAAATATCAGTTTTGAGGTCCCCTGAGCCCAAAAAAATGGTTTTCAGCAAATGGCCTGTGTGTCTGTGTGTATGTATGTATGTGAACAGCATAGCTCAAAATCGAAAAACCGTAGAAAATGGAAACTTGTTATTCCGTTTAAGTATCACCATGGGATCTGACAGCACGCTATCTGTCAAAATTCCCCAACCAGAAGTACCACTTTACTAGTTGGCGTTTTTACTTTTTTGTGATTTTCTTAAAAATGGCTCCAACAATTTTTGTTCAAACTAGGTAAATCAACTACACATTAAAAGAGCGCAACTTTTATTTGAAACATTTCTCCGGAAAAATTCATCTAAGAATATTTGGGGGAGGGGTGGGTTTATGGCTTTCATCTAAAGTGCTATTTCAGTTTATTAGACAATTCTATCATTCAAATAATATTAATTAGAATTAAATATGTTGCTGAAATTCCGAGTTTGGAAAAAAATCGGATGACCGAAAGTGCGTTTACTTAATGATTTTTTTTTTTTTCACTTTTTCGCAATTTTCTCAAAAATGGCTCCTACATTTTTATTTGAAACTTCTTATATAAACTACACATACAAAGATGAACTTTTACTTAAAACATTTCTCTGGGAAAATTCATTTAAGGGCACTTTTAGGGGAGAAGTGGGGTTATGTTTTTCTCTAAAGTGCGATCATAGTTGATTATACGATTTTTATCATCCAAACAATATTAATTAGAAATAAATAGATGGCCGAAATTCCTGAGTTTCAAGAAAATTAACAAATCGGAAGTTTTTTTTGTTGATTGAGTGTGAGTTGAAAACGAAGTTATTTTTACCGTGATTTTAAACAGCAATGCCACGGCACACGATTTCAGCAATAGAGTGAGTTCGAGTAGTGACTTTAATGCAACATGGTCAAATGACACAAGCCGAAGTAGCGATGTAATCAAAGTGACGTTTCCAGACTTTGGCGGAAATTCCAACAGACACAAATCATAGCTGATAAGCCTAGGATAGGTCAACCACGCAAAACAACCGCTGCTCAAGACCGATACATCTGTATTTCCGCTAGGAGACAACCTAGGAGCACAGCAACACCTTATGGAGGAAGCTTCGAGCGGTTACAGGAGTCAATGTGTCTACACAAACTGTTCGAAATCGAGTCCACGATGTAGGACTACGTTCTCGAAGCCATTAAGGGCACCATGCCTTGAATATCGCCACAGACTTCAGCATATACAATAATATGATAGTAGCATATAGAAGATAATGAAAATTGGACCCGGGAACAATGGCCCCAAACGTTATTTACAGATGAGGTACGACTTCGCTGCATACAGATGATAAAAGTATTCATGTCTGGAGGGCAAATGGTCAACGTTTGAATGAAGCTTTCATTGTTGAATGCTATCAGCAAGGTGGTTGGTGGTTCAGCACTCTTCTGAGGAGGAATAATAATGGGACGCCGCACACCACTAGTCCACATCCAGGGCAATATGACGTCACAAAAATATGAGAACAACGTCCTTGAACCCATTGTTCGTGGATTTAGAGCTAACATTGGAGCAGATTTCACTTTAATAGACGACAATGCTCGTGCCCACTGCGCATAGTCTGTGAATAGGTTCTTGGCAAGCCATGGTATTCAAAGGAGGATCTAGCCACCTTCACCGTCTCCTGATCTAAATTCCGTGGAACATATATGGAGATTACTAAAAACAGGAATTTCCAACCATCCCTAATCACCACGATCTCTGCAAGACCTTGTCCCTGCTGCCATAGAGGAATGGGATAATCTTCCGCAAGAATACTGGATACCCTGGTATTGAGCATGCCACACCGCCTCTTCAAGCCCATGGCAGGGGTCATGGAGGCCACACATATTACTGATTACACCGAAAATCGACTTTTTTTGGTTTAAGGAATTACGTGAGTTTATGTTTGCATTTCTGTATGACGATTTTTTTTTTTCACATTGGCTCATGTGCTATCTGTAAGATAAAGTGTTTTATGGTTTGTTTGTACTGTACACTTTATGAGATAAACCACGTTGTATTATATTTGGTTCAGAAATACAAAATCTTGAAATATGCAAAACTTTTTTTGACCAGTATAGTTAGTTAAATAAGAGTGTCCATTGACTTGATGTAATGACACATCAAAGTCATTGACACATCAAAGTTAAAGCAATGTCAAAGTGGTTCCAGCCAGCTGCTATCTTCACAAAGGATGGCAGGAATAAAAGATAATTTATAAATAGTGGCATAGCCGGCCGCTGTCTTCAAGATAAGGCCGCGGCCAAACAAACAAACCCCCTTTTCAATACAAGGGTCAATACTTTACATGAAAGCAAGCACCGATAAAGCTGGCCACTGACCTAAATCATTGGTCACCGAACTAACCAAGGTCGGTTAGTTGCTAACACTAATATAAACTTCGCTCCATTGGAAGAGGGGATCATTATACTTCAGTACGTCTTCATCATTATTATTATACGCCAGTACATGATTAGAGCATTATACACGAGTACGTCAGTAGATTATTATGAGTACATCGTTATACGAGCAGCAGTTCCGCGTCCCTATAGAGGTTTTACTTATGCTTATTTCCTTAGTTGTGCATCTTAGTTTATTTATTTTAATCATTCTAAATTATTAGTTGTTTATCTACTATTTATTTCTAAGTATTTCTTGTTAATAGTTACCATTACTCACGTTTAAATTATTGTACAAATACAGTCTATTTTTATAAATTCAGTGTTAATAATTCGAGCACTAACTTCCAAAAATCTCTAAACTAACTTCCGCCCTCTTCAAGACATCTACTACATACTATAAGAATCACAATAAACGATTCCACTACAAAAGACTACTAAATAGCATTAAGACCAAGATCGACCACTAACTATATCCCACTAACCGTAAAGATTAAAATTGACCATTTAATATAGAAATTTACCTATATTTTTAATAATATATGCTTTTATGTTAATATATTTAATAAAAAAGACATATAATAAGTCCGATATATATATATATATTAGAAAATTTACTATAAATAACATTAATATAACATTCTTATTGAAATGTGTGTGACCTCAATATGGAAAAGGAAGGAAGAACCCATGTTAAATTTCAACACCACGTGTTACTACCTCCTCTCGACATATTCTATGATAAATCATGCAGTCAAACACACACACATATATATATATATATATATAAACACGATATATATATATATATATGATATATTCAAACATATACTATCAAATCTATGTATAATACTCCGTTTTATATATATTTTAATACAGATTGATGGTAAATGATGTTTATAAATATTAAAACTTTATTGAAACTTTATAATTAATAGACTTTATATCTAGAAATATAAATTTTAAATATTACACTGGTTTGATTAAGTTTATGGTTATAAAAAACCTATTAAAAATATGATAAAGTTTTCTTTTCAATTATTTTAATTATATATTTAGAGGTCAGTGAATCAAAGGCCACCAAATTAAGAAGGCTCTTAGATATTTGGGAAATTAGCTTTCGTTTTTTTACTTTCTCTTACTCCTAGTAAGAGGAAGTATTGTAAAATCGTGTCAAATTTTCGATATCGAGTTATTCACCGGAATATCCATTTTTTGAGGTCCCCCTGAGTCCCAACATGTGTTTTTAGCAAATGGTCTCTGTTGTGTCTGTGTGTGTGTGTATGTATGTGAACAGCATAGCTCAAAAACGAAAAATCGTAGAAGTTCAAACTTGATATTACGTTTAGGTATCACCATGGGATCTGACGGTGCGTTATGTGTCAATATTCCTCAACCGGAAGTACCACTTAACTAGTGTTTTTTTTACGTTTTTGCAATTTTCTCAAAAATGGCTCCGAAGATTTTCTTTAAACTTGCTATATCAACTACACATACAAAGAGCTACAACTTTTATTTGAAACATTTCTCCAGGAAAATTCATTTAAGGGCACTTTGGGGGAGGGGTGGGATTAGGTTTTCATCTTAACTGCTGTTTCAATATATTAGACAATTCTGTCATCTAAATAATGTTAATTAGAATTAAATATGTTGTTGAAATTCCGAGTTTGAAAAAAAAAATAGATAACCGGAAGTGCGTTTTTACTGAAATATAATTTTCAGTTTTCTGGTATTTTCTCGAAAATGGCTCCAACGATTTTCTTTAAACCAGTATTGTTAACTATTACATATAAAGAGCTACAACTTTTATTTGAAACTTTTTCCCTGATAAATTCATTTAAGGGGACTTTTGGGGGAGGGGGGTTATGTTTTTCTTTAAAATGCTATCACAGTTGATTATACAATTCTGTCATCCAAATTGAAATAACTAGAAATTAATATATGACCCAAATTCCGAGTTTCAAGGACATTAGTAAACCGGACAGTTTTACTGGACAGTGTTTTCACTTTTCGACGAATTTCATTAAATTTGGTACACTAACTATAAAATTTGTCAATTATAATTTTGAGTACTGGAGTAAGAGAAAGTTGTGTGAGTGTTTCACACCAGATTTTTTTAATACAGATTGATGGTAAATGATGTTTATAAATATTAAAACTTTATTGAAACTTTATAATTAATAGACTTTATATCTAGAAATATAAATTTTAAATATTACACTGGTTTGATTAAGTTTATGGTTATAAAAAACCTATTAAAAATATGATAAAGTTTTCTTTTCAATTATTTTAATTATATATTTAGAGGTCAGTGAATCAGAGGGCCCAAAATTAAGAAAGGCTCTTTAGATATTTGGGAAATGGTTTCTTTTTTTTTTGTTTTTAGATTATTGCCAGCTATATTTAATTATAGTCCCAAAAATTAAATTTGCATAGAAATAAGAATGGAAACTTATACTTCTATGAAATTTCAAAGAACTTCATTTACAACTCCTACAGCCAACAGCTCCTGCAGCTCCTGCTCCAGATAGACCAGTTTCCAGGAGCCATCAGATTAAAACAGTCAATGATGCCATTATTTTCCTTCATTAATCAGTCCTTTGTGGGTGTCCTCCCAAATACAGATTTTATTAAGGTGAGTTCATACGGAGTGAGTGAAGCGGGCGAGAGCACTAATTGATCAGTACATACGTTCACGACTTGCTTATTCAACTAAGAACTCACGAACTACTGCAGTACACACGGTGCTCTTCACACGGTCGTACATTTCTCGCTCGTTGTTCTTTCACTGCTGAACGTGATACTCTGAAAGTTGTTTGTGAAATATTAACAGATGAGTTGAGAAATGATTTGAAATTCTGGAATAAAAGAAAAAAAAATCTGGTGTGAAACACTCACACAACTTTCTCTTACTCCAGTTCTCAAAATTATAACAAACAAATTTTATAGTTTTTGTACCAAATTTAATGAAAATTGTCGAAAACTGTAAAAACTATTCATTAAAGGCGCACTTTCGGTTTTACTGATTTCCTTCAAACACGGAATTTTGGCCATCTATTTATTTCTAATTAATTTCATTCGGATGATAGAGTCGTATAATCAAGTATGATACCACACTTTAGAGGAAGCTGTAACCCCACCCCACCCTCCTAAAAGTGCCCTTAAATGAATTTTTCCAGAGAAATGTTTTATCTAAAAGATTTAGATCTTTGTATGTTTAGTTTATATGTGTAGTTTCAAGAAAATCGTCGGGGCCATTGTTGAGAAAATCGCGAAAAAGTGAAAAAATCATTTAGTAAAGTGTTAAAACAAAAGCACTTCCGGTTATCCGATTTTCCTCAAATTCGGAATTTCAACAACATATTTAATTCTAATTAACATTATTTAAATGAGCGAATTGTGTAATAAACTGAAATAGCACTTTAGAGGTTAACCTAACCCCACCCCTCCACCAAAAGTACCCTTAAATGAATTTTCCCAGAGAAATGTTACAAATAAAAGTTGTAGCCCTTTGTATATGTAAATGATGTTATAAGTTTAAAGAAAATCGTTGGAGCTATTTTTGAGAAAAATGCAAAAAAGTAAAAAAACCAACTAGTAAAGTGGTACTTCCGGTTGAGGAATTTTGACAGATAACGCACAGTCAGATTGTATGGTGATACCTAAACGGAATATCAAGTTTCAGCTTTCTACGGGTTCTTCGTTTTTGAGCTATACAGTTCACATACACACACACACACACACAGACACAGACCATTTGCTAAAAACCACTTTTTTGGACTCAGGGAACGTCAAAACGGATATTTCCGGTAAAAACTCAATATCAAAAATTTGACACGATTACAATACTTCCTCTTCGTAGGAATAAGAGAAAGTAAAAAGAAGGCATGTGTGGGTTCAGGACTGGGTGAAGAGGCATTATATACTCGGTGCTGCTAATAATATTTGCAGGGAATTATCCTTCGAACATCCACAAATAGCGACAGAAATTTCTTTAGGATGGAACCAAATCTGTTTTTTTGATTTTGGTCAATAAAGTGATGGATGATTCGGGAAAAAAAGGATACCAATATGAGAAGAGCAATTCTGGCAGAAGCGAAAAATTCATATCACCTTAAGATTCTTAGCTACCGATGATACATTTTCCAGTTTATTCAGGATACCCAAGAATACTATCGGCAAGAATACGACTGAAGCGGTCGTGCTCACTCCAACCAGTCGGTGATTTCATGCCCCACCTTTACGTGGGCGGGCACGATCCCCACTCCCACTAGTGACGGTTCACACGAGATCATGATCACGACCAGCTGGCCGGATGGGTAGTGCTCTCGTCCGCATCACTACACCTGTAAACCTACCTTTACGCAACGATTCCACTTAAAATATACGAAATTTTTGGAAAATTCTGAGAAAGATACGATAATAAATTTTCCTCATCACTTTTACATTTGCCCATTTTCATACATTGCATTTTGTTCAACTTGGACGGCACTTTTTTTGAAAGAAATGAGATTATTTCAAATATTTATTTATTTATTTTTATCATTTTTATTAAACAGAAAGTAGCATATTAGTTTTCAGAGAAGTTTAAGCTAAAATATTTCATCCTAGAATTTGACTTATTAAACTTTATTAATTCGAAGTTATTAAATTACAGATAAAATGTCCCCGATATTACATTTTTTTTTTTTTTTTTTTTTATAAGGAAGATATCTTACATAAT
Organism: Triatoma infestans; assembly: GCA_011037195.1. Lineage (NCBI taxonomy): Eukaryota > Metazoa > Arthropoda > Insecta > Hemiptera > Reduviidae > Triatoma > Triatoma infestans. The sequence continues at coordinate 411,104 of JAAEAF010014895.1, forward strand.
TCTTGTAAATCCATTGAACAAATCACAAAGGGAAAAAAATAAAATGTAGAAAATAAAACCAATAGATCTTACTAATGCCTATCTAACTCATGATAAGTTCAGATGTTCAATAAAGATATTTTATGGTGGATTTAGGGTGATAAAAAGATGTCTACAATAGAGATTTATCTTTGGAGCCAATCTTCTTTTTCTATTTCTTTTTTCAAAAAAAAGATGATATTTAGTAATTTATTTTTACTTCCTCTCTAACTGCTTGTTTGGAGAGGAAGTATTGTAATTGTGTCAAATTTTCGAAATAGAGTTTTTACCGGATATATTAGTTTTGAGGTCCCCTGAGTTCCAAAAATATGGTTTTTAGCCATTGGTCTGTGTGTCTGGGTGTGTGTATTTTTTACCTTTTCTTGTTCGTAGTAAGAGGAAGTATTGTAATCGTGTCAAATTGTCGAAATAGAGTTTTTACCGGATATATTAGTTTTGAGGTCCCCTGAGTCCAAAAATATGGTTTTTAGCCATTGGTCTGTGTGTCTGGGTGTGTGTATTTTTTACCTTTTCTTGTTCGCAGTAAGAGGAAGTATTGTAATCGTGTCAAATTGTCGAAATAGAGTTTTTACCGGATATATTAGTTTTGAGGTCCCCTGAGTCCAAAAATATGGTTTTTAGCTATTGGTCTGTGTGTCTGGGTGTGTGTATTTTTTACCTTTTCTTATTCGTAGTAAGAGGAAGTATTGTAATCGTGTCAAATTGTCGAAATAGAGTTTTTACCGGATATATTAGTTTTGAGGTCCCCTGAGTCCAAAAATATGGTTTTTAGCCATTGGTCTGTGTGTCTGGGTGTGTGTATTTTTTACCTTTTCTTATTCGTAGTAAGAGGAAGTATTGTAATCGTGTCAAATTTTTTGATATCGAGTTTTCAACGGAAATATCCGTTTTGAGGTCCCCTGAGTCCAAAAAAGTGGTTTTTAGAAAATGGTTTGTGTGTGTGTATGTGAAAAGCATAGCTGCTCAACAGCGAAAAACCATAGAAAGTTGAAACTTGATATTACATTTAGGTATCACCATGGGGATCTGACGGTGTGTTATCTGTCAAAAACTCCACAATCGGAAGTACTACTTTACTAGTTGTTTTCTTTACGTTTTTGCGATTTTCTCAACAATGGCTCAGATGATTTTCTTTAAACTTGGTATATCAACTACACATATAAAGAGCTACAACTTTTATTTGAAACATTTCTCCGGGGAAAATTCATTTAAGGGCCCTTATGGGGGATGGGTGGGGTTAGGTTTTTCATCTTAA
>JAAEAF010014896.1:0-178857 GCA_011037195.1 Triatoma infestans
CTCCAGCAGTTTCCCAAAAACGGGCAGGAGTTGTATCAATCGATACGACTTTGCGTCTCCGATGGGCTTGTTACCACCTTTATATAACACTTTGACAAGCCCTGTTTTCCATTGACTGGGAAAATATCCCAGTTTCAGGCATCCATTGAACAGGTCTAGCAGATACTGGCTTAAAACGTCCTCATTTTTCCGGACAATTTCTCCATTAATCATATCTATGCCGGGTGCCTTCTTGTTTTTAATTTCGCCAATAACAACTTGATATCATATATGTCAAACTCGGCCACGGAGCAATCCAGAGCTGGTGACTCATAGGCTGCTTCGCGACGACTTCTTTGCAATTGGTGTCATCCAGAGGGTTATCCTCCGGGAGGAGTACTTTCAATAAGTGCTGAGTCGATTCTTTCTAGGACCCAACACCCGATATTCCGTCAATATTCAGACTGGCTAGTATCAGGTGCGACTTCATCTTATTAGACTGCACCTTCCTTGTATACAATACCCCATGGATCTCTATTGCCTTCTGACTCCACGAACTCCCGCCAGCTTGAGGTCTTGGCCTGCAACACCATCTTTTTATACTGGCTTCGAGCACTACGATACTCATCTAAATGTCTTTGACGGGATTCCTCATTCCGTTCCCGTTGGTACCGTCTTCGCTTCCTGGCTACTTCTTTTTTAGCTGTTGTCAGCTCCCGTGCCCACCAAGGAACACGGCGCGTACGACTAGTGGGTATTTTCTTTAAAGCCTCCCACTTACGTCCGCTATTGCCTCAGTCAGCTCCGTGACCGCCTTATCAACACCAGCAATGGTATCCTCTTGGACATGTATGGGAGCAATACTGCGCTGTAGGAGTGTCTTATATCTTTCCCAGTCAGCATGTTTGACTGAGTATCTTTCTAGACCCTCATAGGCGAGACATGGCTTGGTGTCCCAGGCAACTTCGAAAAGTATAGTCCTGTGGTCACCAGTCACCCAGTCAGCCACCTTCCAACCATGTACCCTGTCAACAGCAGAAGCTGTGCACAGTGTAACATCCAGCTTTTGCTGAGCGCAGTTCCCATTTCCTACATAAGTCTTTAAATGTCCGGGCATGTTCACGACGCACAGATCATTAGAGACAATGCACTCCTCAAAGTACTTGCCTCTGTCATCCAAAGCATCGTCATGCCACATAGGTGGCCATGCATTTATATCAGTGGCCACGATTACCTTTGCCCTCTATTTTCTTGGACGAGCCGACTTAAATGAGCTATAGACGTCGTTATGTCGCACGACGGCTGGCAGTACAAGCTTACCAGCATCAATTCAACGCCATTTGCAGCCGTTAACAGTACACAAGTACAATGACTGGTGCTGTATTGTGGCAGACGCAATAGAGTGATGTCTGGATTGCATACCGCAACAGCAGTCCATATCCATCTATCACAGGAAGCGTGGACGATACGATGTTGCAACCCCAGGCCCTTAACGCTTCCTTGGAACGTGTAGGGCTCCTGGATTAACGCAACATCTATTCCTTTCGTATAGATAAGCTCTCGTGCCTCGGCCATTACTGTTTTCGAGCGTTGCGCGTTCAGCTGCAACACTCTTAGGCCATTGTTCGTTGAATTATGGGCTTCTTCCATAATCTGTATTGGCTTGTTGTCGGTCTAAAGCTTTTAGGTACGCTGGGCATTTCAAACTTTTAACAGAGTGGCTGTGCGGCTTTCGGAACACCTTACAGGCAGCACATGCCGGGGCTTCGGCTTTCTTTGGGCACTTCTCATAGACATGTCCTTTAGTGGCGCAGTGTCCGCAAGTCGGCTCTTTTTCTTTGCAGAACTTTGCCACATGCCCATATGCTTGACACTTGTAGCAGCGTGATACCTGCTTGTGGTCCATCACCTTACAGCGATTCCACTCTATATACACCCTGCCGCTACTCAGGGTTCCTTTTAGCAGAAGTTCACGCATTTTTGGCGTTACCTCTACTACCCAGTTTTGAGACCCATTTTTGCTTGCACCTGACTTGGCCAACACTCTTAAGGACTCCTGGAATTCAGGTTTCGGCAATACCGATCCTAGATTTTGTTCGTAGATAGCTTTCATAATTCTCGCCTCGTTGAGGTCGCTCGGTACATCAAAAATGATCATTTTAGGAAGCCTTTTCTCAACTTATCATTATTTAATAAGGCTTGCGCCTGCTCAGGGCCTCCTGTTTCTACATAGAGTGTCTTGTTTCTGGCTCGTCGGAGGGACACGACCTGCCAACCTTCCTCAGAAGGATTCAGACTACCCTTGAGCATTTCTTTCATCTGCTCGCTGGTCTCAAGTGCCTTATCATCTTGTGGCTTTATAACCACCACATGCTTTTTAGGAGGTAGCGGCTTATTCACTGCCTGCCTCTCAGGCTGCGTGTTCTTTTTATCTTTATTTTCATTCTTATTTTTCAGAGCCTTTTTATTCCTTTTTTGTTTAGCCTGCTTTCCCTCAGGCTGGCTTCCTGTAGCCACCACTTCCGCATAAGATTTCACAGGTACGTGTTTCGCGGTGTCTACTACCTTATTTTGCATAGTACCACCGGCCTCTACTGACTTAGGGGCTATCTCGCGCAGATTCACTGACAGCTTTGTTGTGACGGCCTTGATCTGGCCGCCATTTCCAAGGACTGTTGCGTTTTTACTGTCTCAGTGGTGGATACCGTGAGTTTGCCCTCAAGCCAGGCAACGTGAGTGGCCATCTCATTGACGATGGCCGTTACCTCTTTAACTTTTTTAGTTAAGAAAAAGGTGTGCGTCTTGTTTATTTTGACACTTGGGTCCTGGCAATATTGAATGATCTCAAGCTCTAGTTCGCCTGCTCTGAGGATGGGGTCCCTGGTCACATACCCTTTTGGGGTACCCTCCTCACTGCAGTTTACATTTGTGTTCTCGGGTTCGTTAGGCTCGGCAGCATTCGCTACCACGTCATTAGTGGTCATTTTGACCATAGTCGAACCTTTAGCGACATTTTGTTGCTCATCAAACAATTTTCTTTTTATAGCACCTAGCCTGCCTTTTAGGCAAGGTGGTGTCACCTCAATGTCCGAGAACGGACTAGACGATCTAGCGTTCCCCGGTGTGCTTGTTATTATACTCGCAGAAACTAATGCTACCATTCACAGTTAAAATTACTTAGTCTAGTATGTACACTATATACAAACGGGCTCAAGCCGAAGCTTACGCCCTCGCTCTGAAAAGAGCGGTTTGTGTGCCTTCGTCCTCTCTACAAGTGTTATTCTCCCTTTAGCCCAGACAGAAATGGTGCAACAAAACTTCCAAAACTCTGCCTGGTGTCCAGCCCCGGCGAACGTGGACACAGGAGACCACTCGCCAAACCAAGAAACCACAAAGCTGTACATTGGCTTTTGCAGTTCGTTAAGCTCAGAAAGTTCAAACACTCTAAAATAATCACTCTAATAAGGAACTTTCACAAGTTTTATATTAAATTGCTTAACAAATACTAAGCGAGAGGCGCAGGGCGGTATTATTACTTCAATCGAATTGCCTAAAGACTTTATTGTATTTTGACATTTGAAGATTAAAAGAATTTAATAAATCAAAAATATTGAATTACTTACCGCCAATACTTAGCGCGAGCTTGCGGCAACGTTTCCATTGGATCTTTCAATAGGTACACCCTAATGGCTCTTACAACTCTTAAATAATTTACTTCCCAATCAAAATTTGTTAAATCAAAATTAAACAACTGTTTATCTAGCACTGACATGCTGTTCCACATATTATCCATATTTTTTTGGTAAAAAATTATTTCATTTTTACAATAAAATCCAAGGGCCATGTTAAATTTATGAATTTTCATATATCCATCAAGCAATCTGCAAATACCAATATATTACAGTCATTAGGCGTAACATCATAATGATTTTTAATCATAGTGATTTTATAGAAATTCCCATGTGCATGATAAACACGTGTGAGTGTTTTAGAAGAACTACTGTAAATGTTCGATTCTAATTGATATTTCGTTTTGATATCACATTTCGTAATATGACTATTATATTCATCTTAGAACTTTAAAATATATTTTTTTATATGCAGTGATGTTAAACAGATTGTATTTTTGGATAAAAAGAGAATTTCGAAAATGTGACACGATTCCAATTCTATTTCTTACAGCAGTATTCTTTGGTCAACCGAAAGTCCACTTTATGATTTGATATTCACTTTTTTTACGATTTTCTCGTCAGCGGCTTTATTTTTATATCTTTTTTTTTTATCAAGCTCTGTTACTTTGGTTTGAAAATTTTTTTAAAAAACTGATTTTTTTGGAGAGATTCTGCATGAAACCTGATGTTTGGAGGCATCTCTACAGCATTTTGGGTGATCGAATACATAAATCAAATTTGAGGAGTGTTTCTATCTGCTTGATTGTTTCAAATTTAAAGAAAAATATAATAATAATGTGGTTTATAAAATGCTGAATATACTTACTTGGCTTTACCTCCTTTAAATACCAAGAACAAATCTATAAAAACTGCTGGTAATAGTTGCAGGATATACATTTGTATAAAATATAACCATTTTCTAGGTTGAAGCCTAAAATTATATTCTGCAATAGAATTCATAGGTATAATTTGATCTTGATATGAATATTTCTCTAGAAGAGTCATGTAATCTTTCCATGTTGTTGGAGCTTTTGATGAAGAAACCATATTATAGATTTGAACAGTTTGATGTTCACTGAAAGGTAAATAATAAATCTTGTGATAAAAGGTTGTGATAAATCTTTAAACAATTATGAATTTAAACAGGTATACCTTTTTTTATAATTAATTGATTTTTTTCGTAAATAGAATAAGAAGAAAGAAAAATAGTCATTATCATAAGTGCCAGAGGGAAGTCTATGCGGATTAAAAAGTTCAAACTCGTGTTCTTGTAGTTCTAAGGCCCATCTTCCTAGCCGTCCGTTCGGGTCTTTCAACTTCATCAGCCATCTAAGGGCGCTATGGTCGGTAATTACCGTGAATTTTGCACTTTCTAAATAAGGGCAGAACTTCTTGAAGGTCCAGAAACTTTTTTTCCTCGTTCGTGTGTGTACGACTGGAAATTGCCCTTCGTGTGTACACCACAATTGCCCCTCTCACCCGTCTTCAAATACCTGACTTAGTATAGCCCCGAGGCCGGTCGACGACGTGTCCGTCTGTAGGATAAATGGCCGTTCGAAATCTGGGCATACTAAGATAAGGGCTGAAACCAGTCGATTCTGTAATTCGACTAATGCGTCCTCTGTGATACTCCCCACGTGAATTTCCTAATCTTTTTTAATAACTCCGTCAAAGGCGCAATCTTACTTGAAAACTGGGGTACAATCCGTCGATACCACCTGGCCAAACCAATGAATCTCCGTACCTGTTTGACGGATTCGGCCGGAAAAATTCAAAATTGCTGACACTTTGTCCGGGTCCACTCCCAAACCATTCTCATTTACCACGTACTTTATACATAAAGAAGATAGATATCGGCTATTCCTTAGTCGGTCTAGGATCACAGATACATATCGTAGGGGATAGGCATCGCGCTTAGTCACTTTATTAACCTCACGGTAATCCACACTACAGCGGTGCGTCCCATCGTTCTTTTTTACTAGACTACTGGTGACGACCAGCCACTATTCGAAGGTTCGACAATCCCCTCCTTTAACATCATGTTAAAGATCACGTCTAGACATTTACTTATTATAGTTGAGTAAAGGGAGACACCGGTAATATGGTTGGTTAATTGGGGGATGGTCTCCTGTGTCAATCACATGCTCTACCTATTGGGTGCATCCCAATCCAGTATGTTCGGTGAGTAAACCGCAATCAAGGCCTGAAGATGAGCTTGCTGGGCCTCATCGAGCCTTGCATGACACATGATCCTTTCTTCCTCTGTCAAGCTGGTAAGTTGTGCCTCGCCGCATGAATAGGAGGCTTGGGATAAATCAACTACCAACGATATATCGCGCCAGAAGACGACTCCGAATATCAGTTAAACTTTTAGTTCGGCCTTCAAACGCTCTCACGAGACCTTGGAGTTCAATTGGGGTAGTAGTCGTCCCTTTCACTTCACACGTCCGCCCGTTGCCCAGTGTAACCTTGGCGGGGTAACGGCGCAGGGGACATCTCGGTGGCAGTAGTCGATCCACCTTCTGATCGTTTCCCTGCTTGAGAGGACGACATCGCGAGGGGTTCCCTATACCTCTCGGCCCTCAATGCCCAAGTATTCAGCCGCGTGAGGATATACTCCAGCTCTTTTAAGTTATTATATTGAACCTGGGTAATCAATGGCAGATGATCCCTCTTAATATTCCGCTCCTCGATTCGTAACTTTTGTAGTTCAGCGTGGGGTTCACTCAGTCGCTTAAACAAACAGTTCATTTTCGATATCTATACGTGGGGATTTTCATCTGATCCCTGAAAGGCCGCCGTATCTCCTGAATCAGCCTTTCATCGTAATTGGGGTCCTGGAAATAAGTCTTCAATTCCCGCATTAAATCTTTCCAACAACCCATCTTGTGTTTATTTGCGCGGAACCAAATCTTCGCATTTCCCGACAACAGATCTGATGCCCCGCCAAACAAGTCCTGTTCTGTTAGTCCCCGACCGCCCATCCTCTCTTCTACTTCTTCCAAGAACTTGGCTAGAGTCATTCCCCACTCGTCTTCCATGAAAGCGAGCCCCCATTTGTACAGTTTCGGATCCCTCGTAGGATATCGACTATGGCCCAGTACAACGTCCGTCTCTCTGCGCTCCCTTTCATTAATAGTATATCACTCAATTGCTGCTTTAGTTGCTCTATGGTTGTTTCTGCGGCTGGGGGAATCAAGGATTCCCGCAGATTCCTTTGAATCCCTAGGGGGAATACCTTTTGAATTAGTGATAACAGCGAATCCCTAGGGGGCGTCGCTGACTGCTCTGGTCGGGGATTTGCAGGTTCTTCCAAAGTATCTGTCTATGGTATCCTCCCGACCTTCCGCCTGGGCTAATTCTCGCTGTAACTAGGTTTCAGCTACGTGTTTTCCCGGATTCTGCTTATCCTCTCATACGTCTGCCACATGTCTTGTACTGACTCTATCAGTTAATCTCTCGTTCAGTCTGAGCGTCGCGCAGGAGCCTACACAATCGGTGGTACAGGTGCCATAATCGAGCGTCAAGCCGCTTAAATTCGTTTTCCTCGGTTTCCTCATCGATGCTGAACAATGCTTCTTGTGGGAACCGAAGCTTTCGCTCGCAAACCCCGAGTTCTTCTTTTGAATTAGTGATAACACAATGTATCGGGCTTTCTGTTATTTGCGAGAGCGCTCTGTAGCTTGCTGCGTAAATCGGAACGTATGCCATCATACCGAAGATCCCGTATTCGCAGCTCGTATTGCAACTCGTCCTTGACTATCCTATAGACGTCCATTATCAACAATAAGCACAAATTCAGCAGCATCGGCAAGCCAGAGGGCTTAAAAGTTTATTTCCATATCAGGCAAAATTGTTACAGTCCTCTGAATATAGGGTGATGCCGTTCCGGTTAGCACAGTGAAGACGGGGGGGGGGGGCCTTTGCTATAGAGAGATGAAGGAAGAGGGAAAATAAAGATGGGCGGGAATATCAGGGCATGACAAATGGATTAGGGAGTTAATAACATTAATAATATGTTACAACTCCAATAAAAATGACTAATTGCCAGAAAACGATAATTATATTTTAACACACACAAAAAATAATGTTGAAAATGGATTTTGAGGTTCGGTCATACAGAAGAACTCTTTTTTAAATTTCTACCGACGTTACGGCAAATTTATTGCCTTTTTCAGGGTCTGTACAAAGGTTGAAATACAAATCAATAACAAACAGAACCAATAGAAAATATGAACTTAAACTAAATATTTCCAGAATAAAAATTTTTTAAACCAAACTATGTAAATAAACTAAGTACAGAGTGTGATATATATAGAGTACAATTCTAAATATTCTAATTATTCTAAATTATTGTTGTAGGACTGATCAATATTAAACTAAATCACAACTATTAAAAAATATATGTGGCATATATAAGAGTAAAGTATGAAAATAACTTAGGAAATGTACTTACAAAAATTGTTTTTAGTTAGAGTTCCAGTAGTAATTAATCTAGTTTAACCTGTGACATACCATCACCAAGTGTTACGGACATTGGATGGGTCAAGGTTTACAAAGGGCTAGGAGAGGGGATGGGAAAACCGTGTCTTAGTCTGTATAAGTTTTGGAAATTCCAGAAGATTGTTATAACTGAGGGATAGGTTTTTGGTGTCTGTTCTAAAATTGATAGATAATTTATCTTTTTTCATATAAACTAAAAGACCCCACACCCACAACTTTATTATCAGATATAATTTATAAAATAAATTGTTTACAATGCCCAGCTACGTACATAGGACAAACATCTCAATATTTAGACTGTACCAACATAAATACGACTGTAAAACTAAAAAAAACCAACTGACATGACTACAGCACTAACGAAACACTGCATACAATACAAACACGAATTTGACATAGAAAATACCAAAATTCTCTCCATCAATAATAATAATAAAAAATCTGGTGGTAAACACTCACACAACTTTCTCTTACTCCTGTTCTCAAAATTATAATTGACAAATTTTATAGTTTGCGCACCAAATTTAACGAAATTCGTCGAAAACTGAAAAAACTGTTCATTAAAAGCGCACTTCCGGTTTACTGATTTTCTTCACACCCGGAATTTTGGCCTACTATTTATTTCTAATTAATTTCATTTGGATGATAGAGTTGTATAATCAAGTATGATACCACTTTAGAGGAAGCTGTAACCCTACCCCTCTCCTAAAAGTGCCCTTAAATGAATTTTCCCAGAGATATGTTTTGTATAAAAGTTGTAGATCTTTGAATATTTAGTTTATATGTGTAGTTTCAAGAAAATCGTCAGGGCCATTTTTGAGAAAATCGCGAAAAAGTGAAAAAATCAAATTTAGTAAAATGTTAAACAAAAGCACTTCCGGTTTTCCGATTTTTCTCAAACTCGGAATTTCAACAACATATTTAATTCTAATTAACATTATTTAAATGACCGAATTGTGTGATAACCTGAAATAGCACTTTAAAAGGTAACCTAACCCCACCCCTCCCCCAGAAGGGCCCTTAAATCAATTTTCCCAGAGAAATGTTTCAAATAAAAGTTGTAGCTCCTTGTATATGCAGTTGATGTACTATGTTTAAAGAAAATCCTTGGAGCCTTTTTTGAGAAAATTGCAAAAAAGTAAAAAAGTCAACTTGTAAAGTGGTTCTTCCGGTTGAGGAATTTTGACAGATAACGCACAGTCAGATCGCATGGTTATACCTAAACGGAATATTAAGTTTCAGTTTTCTACGGTTTTTCGTTTTTGAGCTATGCTGTTCACATACACGCAAACACACCCACACGACACAGACCATTTGCTAAAAACCACTTTTTTCGGACTCATGGGGACCTCTCAAAACGGATATTTGCCGGTGAAAACTCGATTATCGAAATTGACACGATTACAATACTTCCTCTTACTAGGAGTAAGAGAAAGTAAGAAATAAATAGATTGGAATGATGTATATTAAAAAGATAAATTATCTATTAATTTTAGAACAGACACCAAAAACCTATCCCTCAGTTATAACAATCTCCTGGAATTTCCCTTGGAAGACACGGTTTTCCCACCCCCTTTATAAACCTTGACCCATCCAATGTCCGTAACACTTGGTGATGGTATGTCACAGGTTAAACTAGATTAATTACTACTGGAACTCTAACTAAAAACAATTTTTGTAAGTACATTTCCCAAGTTATTTTCATACTTTACTCTTATATATGCCACATATATTTTTTAATAGTTGTGATTTAGTTTAATATTGATCAGTGCTACAACAATAATTTAGAATAATTAGAATATTTAGAATTGTACTCTATATATATCACACTCTGTACTTAGTTTATTTACATAGTTTGGTTTAAAAAATTTTTATTCTGGAAATATTTAGTTTAAGTTCATATTTTCTATTGGTTCTATTTGTTATTGATTTGTATTTCAACCTTTGTACAGACCCTGAAAAAGGCAATAAATTTGCCGTAACGTCGGTAGAAATTTAAAAAAGAGTTCTTCTGTATGACCGAACCTCAAAATCCATTTTCAACATTATTTTTTGTGTGTGTTAAAATAGAATTATCATTTTCTGGCAATTAGTCATTTTTATTGGAGTTGTGTTTAATTCTTTTTTATTTAATGCTTTTCTTTGTGTTTTTTTTTATGTAATAGAGTACGCAGATAGGCATGATTAATCATAATTGTAAAAAGTAAAATATAAGAATTGTAAGAACAGAAGAAAAGTGATCTTTCTTTTTCCTGATTAATTTTTCTCTAGAAGAAAAAAAAAACTTCTGAATGAATGCTTTCGGCAACTTTACTAAATGAACTTAGAAGGCTGATTGGTCAGTAATTAAGTGGTTTAGTGTTGTACTATTACTTTGGCATATTTTAATTGTTTTGGGAAGTACTGTAATGTTATTATATTATTTTTTAAGTAGGTGAGAGATATACTTGGGCTTACCTTGGTAGGTTTTTCAGTATTTTATTATTTATTTTATCGTGACCAGAGGCATCTCTGTTTTTTAAGGATTTGATAATTAATTTTTACTGATGGGGTGATGTAAGTTTGAACGTCGTTGAGTCACAGCTTTGTTTCATTATTGAATTTACTCATCTATTTACTCTCTTCGTGTGTCCAGTTGTACTTAAATCGGTATTTTGTTGACTTACGTCTTCAAAGTATTGAGCAAGGGAGTAATATTATTTAAAAAATAAGTATTGAGGATGAATGTAAGTGGGGGATACACTGCTTAACTTGACTGTTTATTTAAAAATGGATGATTGAAAATGGATTGATTAAAGAGGTAGTGCAATAGAACTGAAGATTAGAGGCTTGAAGAGCGAAGGCACATGTAGTGTTCTAAGAAAAAGATTACATGCTGCTTTGGTCAAAAATGTCCGCAAAGATCCAACAGCTGTAGCCCAGTTTGATGTTCTCTCTGAATTGGACAGATGCGGGAAGAAGTTCCTGGTAATAAATCAAGCTACTGAAGACGCAGATGAGGAAACAGATGCCAATGAATATAAAAGATGGAATACCAGATTCTGGCATTTATATCAGAGGCTAAATTGCCTTCCTCGGATAGATACATACAAAAAGCAAATAGAAAAGGTTCATGCCTTATGAATTGAGATTAGGGAAGCAGCACCGCGTACAGCGATCCAGAAGTGGATCCCACTTTCAACGAAAATGTTTCAAGCAAGTACAGCAGGAGTTGGATCGGAAGGGATAGTGGTGGTGAGAATGATGCCGACGGACCAATAACACCTCATAGTTATACTCGAGGTCAAAAACTATATAAATGGGGATTCAACTTTACAGGTAGTTGTTCACTGGCTAATTTTTTAGAAGAGGTTGAGGAAAGAATGTAGCAGAGGCTTACCAAAGGAGAAACTGCTTTGGGGAGCGGCCGTCCTTCTCACGGGTACAGCCAAGAACTGGTATCGAGCGAATCGGATTCGCATGACTTCTTGGGATGATTTGGTCAGAAACCTGAGAGTAACAGGAGATTCGACGTCGCACTCAAGGAACGGTCGAACTTCCCCAAATATATATATATCTAAAAGGAAGTGCCTGTTCCAACGTCTCAGTGAGCCATTATCTGAAGCTCAGTAGCCAAAATTATGGAAAAGAACATTAAGAGAGAGCATCTTCCTTTCTTAGCTCAAGCAAATTACACCAGTGTAGATGATCTCGAGCGATTCTTGGTCCGTTTAGAGTCGTGGACGCAGAGAGCGTCACCAACCGAGTTATCAGGAATCACCAATCCGAGTGCTTCTGGAGCCGGAATTATGCCATAGGAAGGGAAAAGTGAGAACAACATTATCGACACTAGTTGATGGATCACCTGGAACTTCCAATCTGAGAAGTCTACCCGCATCCGCTGCTGGAACTATAATCAAATGGGTCACCCATTTGTACCGGCCGACCGAGTTTGTGGCCGGTTTGTCCAGCCGATAACATAATATCTTGTAAAGGATGTGGAAAGAAAAGCGTCAGCCAGGAGACGTGCCCTAGATGTTAGGGGCCGGGAAACGTGGAACCGGGGCTGCCTTAGATGAACGGAAGAGCCGGCAAACATCCCAGTTCACCTCGTACGAAGAATGGCAAACTTGGCTCACAGTCGTAATGAGCTGCAGCAATGAGTCCAGATTATTTGAAAACCCCCTTCTCCACTTAACTTTGTTACCTAGAGAAGTAAGCGTAACATTGTAATACTTGCCTTTTTTTAAAAGTAATTGCTGTGTGCCACATACTAGCAATTATACCACTGACTACCTTATCGGCGGGTATTAAGTCAGCAATCTTATCCGGATCTCCATACCAGACTCGCATGAGTCCCAGTGAAGCAGCTAAAGTAACCCCGGTAGCTCCATAAAAATTATTTATCCATCCTTCAAGAGGCTCTCTGTTACAACCTATAACTGTAAATTGAGCAAACATTGTTAGAGTAGAATCAGTGTTGCATATCCTTTAAGCCAGAAATATTAACTATTTATATAAGAATTTTGGATTTCTGTTTTTAAATTTCAGTTACCACTTATCTTACAAATATGGCAGGTATTTTAGCGTGCCGGTTGTACATAATATCATGCAAACCTCTTACTCTAAAATATATTTGCCGCTAAAATATAAAATATAGGGAGGACGACTAGTCAAATTTATCAGAACTGTGATGGGGCTGGAAAAACGGTGTATCACTATTTATGTAAATGTCCCCGTTTCTGTGAGTGGTTTCTGGAAGCTGTGCCCTGTATGAAACTCTTTGAGTGTTATGTGTAAGCTCCTTGATTGTTTTGGCATATGTCCTTATAAACATAGTCCATATAAACAAAGTACATAGTACTTTGGCGTATTCTTATAAACATAGTTTATTCCATTGAACTCCATCTCTAAAGGCTGGAATGGACCTAGTTTTTAAATATATTTCCAGTATATCTCCAGGAATTGGAAGCATTAAAGCACCTTAAAGATTGTTGATTCTGCAGAAATCAGGGACCAGTAAGACCATATATTCTGATTAGCAAGGGCCCGTATTTATGAATAGCTACGATAAAAAAGAGACAGGTAAGATTTCAAAAAAAAATCTTATCCAAACAAATTTTAAAATTTAAATCCAAAGAAGAAATCTTAGTTCTAATATTGTCTATACTACATAATAATTATTGATCGAAATGAAACAGTCTGTTGTAATACAAAATAACCAAGGTATCTAAAACTAAACTTACCAATCGATGGTCTTGCAACAGCTAGTGGAAATTTGCCAGCAAAAGAACTAACTAAATCTTCACATATAGCTTTTGTAAATGCATAAGTGTTTCCCCAAGGTCCTACAATTCTGCAAATATCAAGTTACTGAGGCAATCACGTAAATGGGGATTTAATATTAGTGTACATACAATTTCAAGGAATATATCCATTTATAGAAATCAATTAAAACAGGTGCTTTGATTAGTTTTGAATATTTAAAATTGTTTTTCATTAATAGTGAAAACATGGAATATTGATCATTTAAATATGAAATACTATTGCGATTATTACTAAGAGAAAGCCCACATATAATTATCTATATTAATTACTTTGGGGTTATAGCTGCTATTTCTTCGTCAGTCAATTTGTCTAACAATAATTTCACTTGCTGATAATTATAACCAGGTTTGTAGAATTCTTCGTTCATCTCTGGACGGAATGCATGTGAGAATGCAGTGGATACGTACACAAAAGCCTGTTCATAAAACCAAAAGTTACACTTTATTTTATTCATATATTAGGTCTATTTTGTGAAAATTAAATTAAACTTACTTTTAGATCTTGAATAGTTTCAGCAAGTTGTAGAAGGTGTAAAGTTGAGCGTACATTCATATTATAAGCTACCTTTAGAGATTCATCCATTCTTAGAGCTGCTGCCGCATGTACAATAAAGTTCACCTCTTGTTTGATAACATTTACACACTCATCACTAAGAGCGCACATTGGTTCCGCTATATCTCCATTCATCAATTTCACCAAGGATTTTACTTTAGGATTTTTCTTCAAAAGTTGTTCAAATATCTGTTTATAAAAACAAAAAGTAAGAAATAATTAAATGGAATTATAATAATTCCAGTATTCGATAAATATTATTTTTACTTTCTTTAAAATCTGTAAGAAAAAATATTGAGATCGTAACAAATATTGGAAATTGAGTTTTCACATGGGATTTGAAGTTCCCTGAACATAAAAAAATGGTTTTTAAGGCTGCATGTTGCAGAGAGAATTAGCGAACGAGTATCCCAAAAGCCAAAAAGGAGTTCAAAGTTGATACATCTTTCGGTTTACCAATACCTCAACTGATAATAATGATTGTAGATGCGATCAAAATCTATTAATCGAAAATTCTGTATTTCAACAATGCAGCAAAAATTTGTTAATATTTCAAAGTACAATAATGTTTGAAATATGGTCGAACGATTTTCTGTTAACTCTATTTACTACTACTTAAATAATATTAATCAATTTTATTTTAAACAAGTTTTTTGGAACATTGATTATTGATTACTATGTTGATTATTGATTATTAGACTATAAGCTTTTCTTGGACTTAAAACTATAAGCTTTTCCTTTAAGTATCACTTCAATATCAATACCATAAGGATTTTATCATCTTAGGGAGTGCAATAAATGCATTGCCAGAATTCAAATTTGAAGCAAATCTCCTAACGGGAATTCGGACTTTACATAAACTTTGATTTTGGCAATTTTCTCAAAATAAAAGGTCTAACGATTTTCATTCAATTGGAGAGATGCGGCACATCCACAGGGGTGAACCAATCGTATAATTCCAAACATTTATCTTTGCAATCTATTAATTATATAAAAAAGTAAACATTATGTTACGAATGACTTGATTTTTTCATTTTTTATAAAAAAATTTATAGAATAATTTGACGATTTATAAAATACCTAAGGAGGAAAAGTTAGTAAAAAAATCTAAACTAAATATTTTATACAAGAAATTAGCTATAAATAATTAGCCAATCACAGTGAGAAAACAATCACAGAAGAGAAAATGTCAAATGTGACCATGGTCAACATAATAATTCTAAATTTCTGATTGGCCTAAATTATACGCCCGATTTGACCCGCTTTGTACATTGTATTTTTTTTTTTTTTTTTATGGGAGGGCCTATACATTTCGATCTATTGTGTATTGTGCTATGTCCCCTGGGTGCCGCAGGTTACTGCCCACAACACCCGAACTGATGTCCTTTCAACATCCGATCTACAAAAGCTCCAACAGGTTGAGAGGTTCTAGAGTGGGTATATCCCCTCCTCCACCTGGTAGCTATCCAGGTTCATGAATCTTCTCTGAGTGGCAGCCTCACAGTCTGTTAAGAGAGATAATGGAGTTTCTTCCCACTCCCCACAGAATCTGAATGAGTTGTCACTTTCCAAACCCATAAATAAACAAAGGCTGCCACTATTGCTGGGTTTCCGCTTGTCTTTGAGTAGGTAAAGGCACAGACATTGTCAAAACTTTTCAGTTGGTTCTGAATTTGGTGAATTTTGTGTTTTTTTTTTGTAATTTAATATATAAACTTATTTTTTTACAAGTACAATGGCAGAGAAATCGGGACGAAAACAAAACGCTATTTTATCGTTTACCAAGACATTCTTTTAACGAGAATAAAATATTTCGGTCCCCTCAGTTTTGTGTTAAACTTTTTTCACTGTATGTGAAATAATTTACTGACCTCATTTTGAAATATCAATTCCAATCTTTCTTCAGCTGATTTTCCTTTCTTTGGCCTCAAAAGAATGTAGATTTTTCTAATCCCAACACATGACCTAGGAAAATTATCACTCTTAATGATTTCATAAAGGAAAAGAAATATTTAATTATTTATTTAGTGTGAAAATTATTGAGATGTGATGTATGTTGAATTCAGATGTGATCTGTTCTCCTTTATTCTTCCTAATTAAAGTATTTTTAATCAAATTAATCTTCTTGTTCTTTTCTATTATTGCTGGAGAGAGTTTTGCATTTGAATTAGATTTCAAAACTATCAATTTCTTTAATACACGTTTTGAAATCCCCTGAAAGTATTTTTAGAAAATGGTCTGCGAAATGAGTGTTACATTCTGTTAGTGTGTTTACAATATATATATATAATATAAATATATTTGTTTTTTCACAGCTTAACGAAAAAAAATGGCATTAAGTTTAAACTTAATATTCTGTTCAAGTATCGGATAGAATACTTTTTTTTTTACAGTTAACACAATTTTAAAACATGGTATGAAACACCGATTTTCTTCAAACTTGGAATTTTGGCCACACATTCAATTATTATTAAGAATACTGTTTAGCCAATAGAATTGTACAAGCCTGCACTAAATATGACTTCAGAGGAAAGCCTAACATAACCTTAAATGAATTTTCTCTGATTTTTTGTTTTTTGTTTTTATGATCAATTGTTATACCAAGTTTAAAGGAAATTGTTAGAGCTGTTTTTGAAAAAAATCTGTTGAAGTACTGAAAGCAATTAAAAATGTGATTTAAAAATTTAAAGTCAATATGTCTAAGGTGATTGTAAACTATTTAACAAACTTATATAAATTTTTACCTGTGCACACACCTTTCTATCATTTGCTTCTAGCATTTTTCCCTTATTTAAATTCTTTTCCTGATTTATAAGCAAGTAGGTTTTATTTTGTTTTCGGTTAAATAGGCTAGCTTTATTTCAGTAATTTTGAATTGTTTTAAACATTTTTTTGTTTGTTTGTAAGAAGCTGATGAATGTAGGTAATGGAGAAATAGTTTCTATGAATATTATTATTATTGATTAGGTTTGTTACAGATGGTATGGTAATATGTGTAATAGGAGAAGGGTTGGTGTTACGTGAACTGTGTGTAGAGGCTGATGTTTTTTTTATTCAAAGGCAAGTTTCCTATATTTATTGATTATTATTTTATTTGATTATTGACAACATTTTAGTGATTAATTAATTTTTTTTGTTTAATTTTGATGTGATATTTACATTTGAGATATGAGATATATACAAACAACTTCTACACACTATAAAATACTTCTGTCAATTTTCTGCCGCTTTCATCGTTTTCCATATACCCTAACAATTAGAAATCTAATCTGGTTCAACAGAACCTAAATCAGGTTCAGAACATATCAGAGTCAATTTGAAAAGATTTTAAATGTTTTATTGTCTAAATGATTGCTATTATAATATAATATAATTAATTTCAAATTACATACCTGAGGAGATTTTCCAAGAGAAGACAGCCAATGAAACCAGACGCACCAGTAAGAAAAATAGTTTTATCATAAAAACATTTTTGTATTTCACTTAATTCAGAAAAATTTCGTGGACTATGAATAATTTCTGGGATATCAAATTCAGATGTATCACGGGGTTCGTAATAATCCATTCTTAATGAATCTCAGATAATGTCTGAACTTGGTAAAGTAAAACAATAGTTCTTCATCACATTTTGTTTTTGTTCTTTGGTAGGGGGATAATGAGCTAGTCATCAGGTTTGTTAATAATTGGTGTAAATGTAATTCCAAAGTCACTAAATATTGTAATGATAAACTTGAACCTGTTGGTTGTTTAAAAATTTAAAACTGTAATTATATTGCAAAAATGCTTGAATTAATGATTCTATTGTTAATATTGTTTATATTAAACTTTCAATTTCTTTATTCATAATCAAATTGCATTCTCTTAGTACTTGTAAGAGGATATTTTGAATAAAATATTTCAAAGAGAAAGATCTCAGAAAGCTCAAACTTGATATTTGGGTATTCTGCGGTTGGAGGATTTCTGTCAAAATTTAATGAGCAATTTTCAGAGAATGGTTTGATCAGTTTCCCTAGATTTTTTTGAAAGTACCTGCAATGGTTTTCCGCTATCTACATAAATATAAATATTTTGGATTATGTGCGTGGGCACGTTGAAAAGTTCTCGGCCTAGTAGTGCAAATGAGTTTTTTTTTATTTTTAAAATACATTTATTTCACAATGGAGTTTTCCTTTAGTTCAATACACTTTGTCCACCGTTTCTCTAATTACTGGATTACATGCCTGAATTGCGATTCTGCAGGTCTTCAATTTATCAATTTATCGCTGCTATTACCTCTTCATTTGACACAAAACGTTTTCGAGCCACAAAATTTCTTAAATTGTAGGAATAAATGAAAATTAGAGGGTACCAAATCTGGCGAAACGGAGGATATTCCAGCAATTGATAATTCAAATCTCTTAATCTTTTCCCATTAATAAAGCGCCTTTATCGGCGAGTGCATTGTTCTGCAATTTTTTTCTTTTGCAAACCAATCCATTTCTTTCTATTTTTTCATCTAATTGGTCAAGAAGAAGTGCGTAGCAATCCCCATTAATTGTTTCACCCTGCAGGTAGTCAACTAAAAGAATCCCTTTGGAATCCCAGAAAACCTACCACGATCTTTCCAGGCGATACTTTCTTTGCTTTCTTCAGTGCAGAGCCACCGGCTTCTACCACGTTCTTGGACTGTTGTTTTAACCCAGATGTAAAGTGGTGAACCTACGTTCATCCATCGTAAAAAATCGGCGTAGAAAATCGGTTTGATCTTCTTAAAATGGGACAAACATTGCTGAGAAACTCAATTCCTCATTTCTTTGTGATCAGCATTTAACAAATGCGGCACCCATCTTGCACAAAGCTTCATCACACTGAGTTCTTCGTGTTAAATGTGCTGTATTCTTTCTTCTGAATTGCTTACAGCTTTAGCTTCTCATACACCTTTAATCGTCGATCATCTGGAATCATATTGTTTACTTTCTCGACAGTTGCAGTTTTTGGCCGTCCTTCACTCATTTTTGGCCATGGATTAACTTCAGTCGATGTTCGACTACGTTTAAACTCAGCTCTGAATTTTTTTATATCGAAGGATAAAAAAGGTGTAGACTCCTTACACACTATCACCAACTTTGATGAATTTTTGTTGGCAATAAACCATCCAAAACGAAGAATTTAATGACGGAAAGGTATTTAAGTCTATTCATTTTGTCAAAAACACACAACACGCTTACTTTAAACAGCCGTATAAAGCAAACGATTTGTCTGATTAAATTCACAATTGGTATTTAATGTTGCAACAAGTGTGCCTACATAACAAAAGAGTAATTTCATTTGTAGCAGTGCTATCTATGGGCTAGCTCGAGAACTCTTCACCTTGCCCTAGTATATACAGGAGGTGTCCCAAGGTATATGGATATCGCCTTTTCTCGGAAACCATGATAGCTAGAAAAAAAACTAAAATACATATATATATATATATAAATACAGGGTGACCAGAGTTATATGCTCCACCCACTTTTTTTTAAACCGATGGAAATTTCGAAAAAAAAGAAAACACGTATTTAATCGTTTTTAGTCTTGTTTATTTTCAGTGATTGACCCATTTTTTAAACCCCAATATCCCGAGATACAGCATCCACCTTTCTTTTTCAAATGGAACATTATATTTTTTTTGCATATTTTTATAGTACTTGAGCTCGTAAAAAAAAAATTTTTTTTAATCGGTTAGGTTTTTCAAAATTTATGGTCAAAATCATTACACCATTATTTTTTGTTAAATAACTTATAAATTATTGCAATATAGTAATACATACATAAGGGCACGCCGACTTAAGTAATTAGAAATTATTACCTACTAAAATTTAAGCTCGGCATGTCTTTTTATGAATTAATTTGATCAATCTTACGGAAACAACAATAAATACGTACGTATTTCAAATATTAGCACAAATAATACATGTTTATTTTTTTGTCTAATACCTAGACATAGAGAGTAAACATGGAATTTGTACTTTTTACTGATAATTGAATTTATTTTAACTTAATAAATTGAAATCATTTTTAATGCTAACTCTGCCCTTAAATGTTCTAGTTGTTCTGTGTTTTTTTTAAAGTTTTGTCGGCTCCTTTTCTTAATTTTTCCGTTTTTGTTTTGATTTTTGTATTTTATTACAAAAATGCCCAGAACTGTTTTTTCTACGGTAGAAAGAGTGAATATTTTTAACACTTTCATATTATGTGGCAGAAAAACTCGTGAAGCAGAATGGCAGTATGCTGAACAATATCCGAGTGCGCAGCATCCGAGTCGATTTACAATTGTGCGAATTGTTAGACAATTTCAACATACTGGTTCTGTACAAGTAGCCGTCGAAGAGCGGCGAGGAGAGGTTTAAGGAATTATGATCTGGAATTGGATGTTTTATGTTCGGGAGCATCCACAATCATCCATCCGTCAAATCAGCAGAGTGCTTAATGTAGCTCGAGAAACCGTAAGGTTAATTTTTAAAAACATACGGGATCCGAAATTTTAGAGCGACCTTAGTTCAGGGATTACGTGCTGTAGATCTGGAGCGTCGATTAAATTTTCTAGCAAACATATCTCTTTTACTCGATGATCAACCAGATCTGTTAAACAATATTTTATGGACTGATGAATCAAAGTTTACCAACAATGGCCTTCTTAATCGTTGGAACTTTACAATATGGGCAGAAGAAAATCCACAAGTTACCTTCGCCACACGCCATCAGGTTGTTTTTTCTACAAACGTTTGGTGTGGAGTTTTAGGAAACCAACTAATCGGCCCATACTTCTACAGAGAGAACTTAACTGGTGAAAGATTCTAACTTTTTTAAGAGACATTTTGCCAGTTCTGCTTGAAGATGTTCTTCTAAAACGTCGGCTAGATACGTATTTTCAGCAAGATGGTTGCCCGGCACAAAATGCGAGAGTTGGTCGATGTTACCTGGACAGAAATTTCCATGAAAAGTGGTTAGGAACTCATGGTCCGATCCAATGGCCACCTCGATCTCCGGACTTAACCCCAATGGACTATTTTAAGGACTTACAGGACATTAAAACTTATGAGTGCTGCTACAAACAGAGCGTGGGAGTCCAGAGCTTTGGCTTGCCTATCCGTTGATGGTGCCCAGTTTGAACGGCTTCTTTAAAAAAAAATGAGGAAATTTTGACATTAAACTGAAATTTGTTTTTCATATTTTAAATTACCATAACTTTTGAAAAACCTAACCGATTTAATTTTTTTTTTTTTTTTAAGGAGCTCAAGTACTATAAAAATATGCAAAAAAATATAATGTTCCATTTGAAAAAATGGATCAATCACCGAAAATAAACTAGACTAAAAATGATCAATACTGTCTTCTATTTTTTCGAAATTTCCCGCCGTTTAAAAAAAAGTGGGTGGAGCATAACTCTGGTCACCCTGTATAGTACTGATATGGCACTTGAGAATAAAGCTTAAAGTTGCACTTCTGCTAGTAACTTCCAAACAGTCATTTTTCTAGAAAAATGTATCCGAAGTGGCGAGCATTTAAGAATCTAGATAATTTGGCAAAATTTAAATAAAAAAGCTGGACCAATTTTTGAGAAAATCGCGGAAAAGTGAAAACATAACATAACTCATTATGTTATGTTGAGCTGATGAGAGGTACTCTAAATGGTATATCAAGTTTCACTTTCTGTGATTTTTGAGATATTTTGTTCGTCGCATATGCAAACATTGTTAAAAGAGATGTAGGACTTAGGAGGGCTCAAAACATGAAATTTTGAGATGATCGTAATACTTTCTTACAGCATAACTTATAATACAGCAGAAAGAAAGTGTAATGTAACCAACACTCTCATATTTAAAAAAAGAAAAATTAAAACTGTATTTGACATAAATATAGATAAATGATACATTACTTTTGTGGGTAAGATAGGCAGCTCAGTAAATGACTTATGTTGTATCCCTCTTGATTTGATCTCACTCGTTGTTAATTTTTATGTTTTGCCGGAATCGTTCTCTGATCATTTCCTCATTCTTTTCAACATTTCTGATAACTCTATTTCTACCGATACTGTTGCTGTTCTTCCTGTATTACCCTAGTTAATTTGGCGTAACGATAAAGCAGTCATTTATAAAAAGAATTTAGATGAATTAATGAAATCTTTTTACATCTACATCCTCATTAGATCCACAGGCGTATCTAGATTCTCTGGTTAATGCAATTAAATCATCTTCTCCGACTCCCAATGTCTCTTCTCCTTTTAGTATAAGTTTAGTACGAAAAAACTCCTAGATTAATCCTAAATTTTCCAGGCGAGAAATAACTTGTGAAATAAATGTTTCTCTTCTTGTTTTGTGGAACGGGTTCTGAGATAGTAAAATTCTCATATATCGAATTAATTAAAAATTATAAATCCCTCTGTTTGAATGAAAAAAAAAAAGAAGAATTTTAAGAGCAATTAGAAGTCACTAAAGATTCGAAAGAATTTTAGCGCTTGGTAAATCATTATAGAAGAAAGAACTTTATGTGTGGCAATGATATAAGTATGGAAACCTGGATCACTCATTTTTATAATCTCTGAAATCCCTCATCAAATCTATCATTCGTTTCCTTTGCTGAACCCTCTTATTTCTGCCCCTTTTTAGACTCCTCTTTCTGTTGCAATGAATTAGATTCAGTTATAATAGAGCCCCCACTTCTTTTTTAGAAAGGTTACTATCTTTTTACAATTATATTTTCGACCTGGGTGCTACTCCGAACACCTTTAATAAGTCTCTGATTTTTCCGCTATTTAAGCAGGGTGACGTGAATGATGTCTGTAACTATAGAGTTATCTCCTGTCTCGATACAGTCCAAATTTTCTCAGCTCTCCTTCTGCGTAGAATTGAAATGTTTGTCATAGAAAATGATTTACTTAGTGAATGCCAAGCGGGTTTCTGTCATGGGTACGCAACAGTGAACCACCTGTTCACACTAACCTTGTTAAACTCAAATTTTTGGGAATCCGCAAAAGCTTTATTGTTTTTTTATTGATTTGAAGGCAGCGTTCGGTGCATTGATCGGAGAGCTGTCATTTATAAACTGGGCAATTTGGGATTTACGTTTAAAGTTTTGAATATCTTAAGACATCTTTTTACTAATTCTTCTTCGGCGGTTAAGGCAGTTAAGGGATTTCAGATTTCTTTGAAGTGTGTAGTGGTGTCAGACATGGTTGCATAGTGATGTCCGATCTTGTTTTCACTTTTTTTGGACGGTCTTCCTCATATTCTTGAGGGCGAAGTTCGTGTAGGTGATAAAAGGATCAAATATTTAATGTATGCGGACGACATCGTATTTCCTGACAATGCTACCAATTTGCAGGTAATATTAATTTGCTGTAAGTGTACTGTGAATAATGGAATCTGACGGTCAATCTGGGAAAGTCGAATCTGGCAGTAATTGTGTTTCGTAAAGGTGATAAGTTGGCTTCTTCAGATAAATAGTTCTATAAAGGTAAGCTCATTGAGCTGGTGAGCCAGTACAAATACCTCTGAGTTATCTTGACTCGTTTATCTTTCAACGCATACCAGAAGCAAAAGAGTTCAGGTGCTAAATTAGCTTTGAATAGATTGTGGGAAGGCTTTATTATGCAGGACCTAGTTCCGCTTTATAGAAATAATTTAGAAGGAATTTTAACTTACAAAAACCAAGGATTTCTCAGAAATTAGTTAGTTATCTAAGAAAAATATTTCAAATAAAAGTGATATAAATATTTATGTGTGCAGATAGAATACGAAGTACAAAGCAAATCATTCGAGCCGTTTTCGAAAAAATCGCGAAAAACTAATAAAAAACAAACAAAAAAATCTGTGTGAAACACTCACACAACTTCTACTTAACTCCAGTTCTCCAAATTATAATTGACAGCTTTTATAGTTTGTGTACCAAATTTAATGAAATTCGTCGAAATCTGAAAAAACTGCTCAGTAAAAGCACACTTCCGGTTTACTAATTTTCATGAAACTCGGAATTTTGGCAACCCATTTATTTCTAACTAATTATGTTTGGATGATAGAATTGTATAATTATTTAGGATAGCACTTTGATGAAAATCTAACCCCACCCCTCCCCTAAAAGTGCCCTTATAAGAACTTTCCCAGAGAAATGTTTTAGATAAAAGTTGTAGATCTTTGCATGTTTAGTTTATATAGGAAGTTTCAAAAAAATCGTCGGAGCCATTTTTCAGAAAATTGCGAAAAGTGAATAAATCATTTAGTAAAGTGGTAAAGTAAACGCACTTCCGGTTATCCGATTTTTTTGAAACTCGGAATTCCAACAACATATTTAATTCTAATTAACATTATTTAGATGACAGAATTGTCTAATAAACTGAAATAGCACTTTAGATGGAAACCTAACCCCACCCCTCCCCTACAAGTGCCCTTCAAGCATTTTTCCCGGCGAAATGTTCAAATAAAAATTGTAGTTCTTTGGTATTTGTGTTGATGTTTGAAGTTTAACAAGAAATCGTGGAGCAATTTTTGAGAAAATCGCACTAAGTAAAAATCCAACTATACAGTGGTACTTCCGGTTGAGGAATTTTGACAGAGAACGTACTGTGGGTTTCCATGGTGATACCTAATCGGAATATCAAGTTTCAATTTTCTACGGTTTATCGTTTTGAGCTATGCTGTTCACATACATACACACACAACACACACAGACCATTTGCTAAAAACCACTTTTTTGGACTCAGGGGACCTTAAAACGGATATTTCCGGTGAAAACTCGATATCGAAAATTTGACACGATTACAAATACTTCCTCTTACTAGGAGTAAGAGAAAGTAAAAACAGTAAAATCTCACTACGGGTTGATGGATTTTCCCCGAAACCTACTTGTCAGAAGTAAACCAAGTTTGAGCTTCCTACGATTTTTCGGTTTTGAGTATAACGGCCCCGAAGGTATAAACATACTGACCATTCGCTAAAAATATTTTTCTCTTATTCGGGAGGCACCAAAACATGTATTTCGGTAAAAACTCATTTTCAAAAATCTGGCACGATCGCAATACTTCCTCTTGCTAGGAGCATGAGGAAGTTAAAATAACAAAACTTGATAACAATCAGGTTGGTTGGGTCAAAGATCTAGAATGATTGGAACAATTTTTGGCTGATGGAGCAATTGACCCATTAGCTTTCAAGGTATAACGACCCCGAAGAAGCTCATTTGCAATATGGGCGCAACGTCAGTTTCTAACAAACTCAAGGTTTTAACCCAGAAACTCTAGTGTTTTTCATGCAAATGGAGCGGAAGCTTAAATATCAGTGATATTACTTCCTTTCGTTTTTAAGATATTTTGATCATACAGACACAAAGAGACCATTCGTTAAAAACATTTTAATGTTCAGGGCAATCTCAGTAAGTATATAGCAAAAATGGGTATAATAAATGAATATATAAATCTAACCTAACACATTAAGAATAATTTAGATTATTAGATTTAATTCTCAAACTTAAAACAGATTTTTAATTCTATAAGGGGCATTTGACGTTCTTTGCATGTTAAAAAAATCCGACTCACACGACTCTCTCTTACTCATTTTAATACAATTATATATAAAATGACAAAGTTTCTTTAAAGATTACATATTATTTGACCTAACATAAATATATGGGCGATGGGGTATAAGTAACAACCTCTGTATCTTGGCAAGTAGAGAGAAGTGATTACATTGGGGCCCAATAGGGCGCTCTAAATACACTAAACCAACTATTTATAAAATTTGAAATTAACCCCACAAATTTTGCAAAACTATTAAAAATAATTTAATTTGGAAAAATGTTTCAAATAAACGTAATATGTTTTTATCTGTGAAGTTAGCACACCAAGTCTAAAGGAAATCGTTAAATTTTTTTACGAGAAAATTCCAACAAACACAAAAACCTATTCGATAAGGTCGCACTTCCGGTTAACTGATTTTCTTTAAATTTGGAATTCTATCAATGCTGCCAATGTATTAATATTATGTGAGTGGTAAAAACCATGTATTATACTGAATTTGTATTGGGAAAGCATAATGCTACTACTCCCCCACAAATACTCAATTTTCCGGGGAAAATGTTTCAAATAAAAGTGACAGGTATTTATTATGTAGATTTTATACGAAATTTAAAGAAAAGAGGAGTTAGAGGAGCTTTTGGGAAATGAGGAAAAACTACGAAAATCAGTCCGTAAGGTCGCACTTCATGCCACTATTTTTAGGTTTTTTTAATATTTTGAAATTCTCTCGAAAACAATTATTACGATTCCCTTGGTATGGTAACTTCACAGATGGAAACGTTTACTTTTATTTGAAACATTTTTCAAAAGAAAAAAAAAAATATTTTGGATAGTTGTGCGGAATATGTGGGACTAATTTCAAATTTTGTAAGTACCTAGTTGGTTGTTTTTAGAGCGCTCTATAGAGGTGGTTGGTACTTACCTCCCACCCTCTCTATAGTTACTTTAGGACAAAAACGGAAAATTCGAGTTTAAACAAAATGTCATTTTATATATAATTGTATAAAAAGAGTTAGAGAAAGTCATGTGAGTGTCTCTCACCAAATTTTTGTTACCTGTACTATATTACTACTTACAGTAGTGAATATACGTTTAATATGTAAAAATGCAATGTTTCTAATATTAGATAATATTGCAGTAAATATAATTAACAAATTCTGGATTTTTATATTGAGCACGATCATAGGGGCGCTCCTACCTTGCTGTCTATGAATCCCTGACTAAATTTAAAGAAAAGGGTAGTTGCTTCTGTGCTAAAGCCTTTATTGATGCGCAGCACTGTACTATATTAAGAGATTATCGTCTCAGTCTGCATTTTGTTTCTTGTTTCAATTTTCGCTTTGTTTAAATGTTTAATAAAATCATTTCAAAATGGATACATCACCAGTTAAATGCATAATCAGACAAAACCATATCATATAATCACAGTAAATATCAGCTTTCAAAGTTGGAAGGGTCAAACATTTATGACTCTGAAACAAATGCTTGTTGAAACCTCTGATCTGATGTGATCAATAATTGATTGTTTACTTTGGTATCGTAAACACTGAAGAAATCCATGAGATCACAAAAATTTTTCACTGTTTAAATTCGCTTCTTAGATATCTATCAAACAAATTTTACAAAAATATATTTGAAAAACACTTGAGTTTCCGGGTTGAGACCGCTCAGTGGTTTGCTAGAAACCACCGAGGTCTCGACTCGAAAAATGAAAAATTTTTATGAAAATTCCCAAGGAAACCTAAAAGATTCCAAAATATGTTTGATGTAATTTTGCGAAGATTGAAAACAAATCCTACATTCTGGGAATAGGACCTTAGAAGAGAAATATAGTCAAATATATTTGGCAAATTGATTGAAATGACCCAAAAATGCTTGTAATGCTGCATTTTTAATAGTGCGCTTTCTCTATCCTAATAGTGGTGCATTTTGAAATCTTTCTTAGATTTTAAAATTAAAAAGTGAATATAGATTCCGCATCTTTGAAAATTATTTCATTACTATTATGAAATATAAGTTTTAATTAATTCAAAATTTAGAGAGAAACTACAATACAACTTCTACTATCTTTTACATTGATTATGTTACAGACTTCTCTTGTTGGTTGTGAATTGAACAGAGCTTATTTTTCCCTCGAAATTCTGGATAAAGTTTCACTTCTCGGGTTTCTAATATAGTAAGCGAGGGATTTTTTTGGGGATAAAGATTGGAATTTGTCTGGCTACATTAATATCGATTTATTGTCCGTGAAGATCAAAGTAATTCTGTCAGAATCTATGCTGTTTTTCTCGCAAATCTGATAGCCTCATCCCACTTCGTTTTTACTTTAGCCATCCTAGGAATCCAGTAGGAGTGCGGGAAGTGTTTGATCAATACGTTCTCTCAGTAATGTGTCCATTCATACTCATTATATATATGTTATAAATATGAGTTTGTCAAGTTTAGTCAATGTCTCCAGTAATTCTCTGATAGTACTGGCAGTAAAGATTAGAATTTGTCTGGCTAATGGAAAAGATTTGATAAGTAGTCGATAAGTACCGTATCTTACAGCCAGGGTCTTTCGCCTGATCCAGAGGAAACTCTTTAGTTTTAACCCACAAAGCATTGGTGGGAGAAGATTTCACGGTACCTACACAACACTTTAGAAATCCTGTCTACTTTGGATAGATGTTTCTTAGAGACATCTCCAGAGAAGAAGGACCCAATTAGGACAAGTTATTGTATAGCAATAAGGAAGTTTTAATATTGGCTCCGAGTTGTAGCGTGAGGTGCACCTTAAAATATTGAAGGATGATTCACATTTACCAACTAGATAGTTAATATGTGTTTTCCACTGAAGCTTGTGGTCTACATAAATTACTTTACTTATTTACCTAACAGTCTTATTATAACCAAATTCTTGATATTTATTAAATTAAGAAAAAAAAAAAGAGAAAAATTGAACCAACTTTTAACAATACCTTTTTTATTCTAATTTATTTATAAACAAATTAAATTGATCGGCAAATGTGATGCAAATAAATGCAATTTTACTGCACATAAAAACATATTTTTCTAGAAATGCGAAATGTACTTTCCACACACGCGAATATACGCACACATTAAATAAAAAAAACAAAAGAACTAAAAAAAAAAAAAATCACAATTCGAACTTGCCAGCATTTTCAATGGTAGAAATTTTTATTAACATAACCATCAAATTTATAAATAAACTTTTTTCTAATTTTTATTCAAATGTAAATTTGCACCTAAATCTGACCACAAATCACCTCGCCAAATACTGTTAGTAAACGTATAGATTTTCCTATGAATGCTAAGTTATATAAAGAAATTAGCTTTTCAAATAACTAATTTTTTTCTAGTATTGCGTTTTATAAATAACTTAATTATATTAAGTAATTATTTATAAATAGAATCACAAAAAAAGTAAAAAAATAAAAAAAAAATTATCTGAAATTCATTTTTGAGAGTGAATTTGAAAAATGGCACTTTACAGTAAGGTTTAGTGTGACATACGTTGAAGTTTAGATATCTAGAATCAAGGCATTTTATACTAAAAATGTCCTTTCTTTTGAATTCATTTTCTTTGTTTCGTTAATTGACTACAAATATTGCAGCTTTTTTTTTAAAAAAAAAAAACTTACCTACTATTATTGCAACCAAATTAAATTTACCTGATAAGGTTACTTGCAAATAAGCAAGTTTCTTTACTTTTTTTCATTTACATCTTAAATTTGTATACAATGATAATTATGAAAAACTTCAACAATGAGAGTACTTCCTTTAGTTGAGCAGAATTGATTAATAAACAAGTAACTTTAATAATTTATGACTATTATACAATCAAATATGCTAATACATACTAACAAGTATGTAATATGTTATTTAAAAAAAATACTTCTCCTTTTTGCCAAAGAGCAGGAACCTGTTCGTAATTTTTTTTTCATCTTTCTTTTTTTTTTAAACTGATTAATAAATATAATAAAAAAATTCTACATGATTACAATTATGTCGTTGCCAGAGTTCACAATAGAGTTGTAGTATAATTATATAAATTTAAGCTTTTTAGTATTTATTAATAACTTTGTTTATTATCTCTTATTAATGCAGTACCATAATATCTAAAAAAGCTAATTAAGTAATACTAAATGACATTTACCACAAGAAATGCCCCTTTGGTTAAAATGCACGCCTACTGTTGCCATTTTTTTTTTTAATCGTGCCTTCTTTTTTTTTGTATTTTTTGTAAATCCATTATTATTAGTTTTTGTTTAATAAAATATATTCGTGACTTTTTCTCCACAAATATATAACATTATTATAACATATACAATACTTTTCTAAAACAATTATTTTCACACATCTCATTCATACTTAGCATTCTACAATTATGTGGTAACAATTAAATAAAAAAAGAAATATACAACTCATTAAAAAATAAAATGCAAATAAAAAAAAATAAAAAATAACAAAAAAAATGATCAAATTAAAAATAATAAATATTAATACTAAAAATAAAATACAATTAAAAGCACAAAAATATACAATTTAATATATGATTAAGTTGTACATATAAATAAGATTTTTTTTCTTCATATTTACATTTCAGAAAGGTAGTTTCAGGTAATTTCGGTAAGTTAGTGTAACGCTAAAAATATGTGCATTATAAATATGTATAGATCTTAAATTCTATATTTTTTAAAATTTATTATGTTTATATCTCTCCGAAATCCAACAATTATTTAATTTATATATATATGTATATAAATATCACTGAATTCCTTATAAAACCCCTAATTTAAGGATAACTACAAGGAGAAAAGCGTGCGTAACGATACGCACTTATTAAAAGTTTTTATCACACACATATATAAACTAATATATATGCTTTTACAAATTCTTTTTATTTATTTATATTTTAATTAATATATATTTCATATCTACAAATTGTATAAAAGCGCCAGAAGACAGAGGGCACAGCGCATTATTCTATATACTATTAATTTTTCGTATTACTTTTTTTTTATTTCACCTATTTCAAATCAATGAATGTGTATCATGTTTTTAATGGCGACGACTCTCGAAGATTGGTGGCAGTATATTTTGGGAAACTAATTACTATTAAATATGATTAAGAGTCGTAACTAGAAGAACCATGGTCCCTTCCTGGACTGGGCGGAGTGCTAGGATTGCTGCTATTGTTAGAAGCAATAGAGTGACGCGGACTTCCCATAACTCCTGCACCTCCCTCCTTTTTTTTATAATAAAAATAAGTTAATAAGACAAATATGTATTGGAAGAATTTTATTACATAATTCTACCATAACAATAGCATCAGCAAAATTGTACTCACTTTGTGTAGGTCGTGATGTATTAAGGCTAATTCATCGTGCACATCTGGTGTTCTTGGAAGGGCGGGTGGTGTGACAGTTGGTCTTGCTGGCGCTCGCCTAGTTCCTACCCCTACAGAAACAATATATTTGTTTAAAGATATTAAGAGTCAACCAAAAACGCATTTCATACAAATCAAGAAATTTTTAGTTTTCACCTTCTGAACAAAATAACTTGATTAAAAAGAAAAAGCAAGAACTTGATTAAAAAAAGAAAGCACCAAGGCAAGTTCCAGACAGAATTTTCACTGCGGACAGTATGGTCAGTACTTTGCGCCATCCCACTGCCATATATTTCACAACAAGGTCAGACTTTAATTCTCCATTTTTATTAATACGTTTAGAACTCCCATGCGAGAAAATCGTTCCTGGAAGCTTGATCTCTATTTATTTCTATTGGTTAATTAAATACAAACCAAAATTTAACTTAAATTCTAATCCTTCAAACACTTTTCAATTTAAATAAATTACAATTCTGATTTCATCCCTTATAACACTTCTTTCGCTATACGTGGTAAGTGTCTTTATGCGCATCGTTTTCAT
The DNA here is from genome assembly GCA_011037195.1 of Triatoma infestans. NCBI lineage: Eukaryota > Metazoa > Arthropoda > Insecta > Hemiptera > Reduviidae > Triatoma > Triatoma infestans. The sequence continues at coordinate 31,470 of JAAEAF010014896.1, forward strand.
TTTCTGGGTTTACTATTAGTGCATACAGAATTCAGAGAACCTTAGCGATGCACGCTGTGCGATATGTATGAGTAACTTCCAGAGATCAAACCATCCGCTCGGCAGTTGATAAATAGTACTAACAGTATTTAAACTGTAAAAACATTCGATAAACAAGTATCATTTACTTGTTTTACTTCTTTTATAAGAAAAGAAAGACTTTATATAATTATCGATTAATTCCCTTCCTTACTTTGAACATTAACTAGATTTATTTCATACCATTTTGAGAATTATATTGATGTGGTGTTCTTGGAGGAGGATGGTGAGGAGGAATTCTAGGAACCTGCTGTGGAGGCATCTTGCTCATTGAACCAGAACTTAAAGTCTAAAAACAATTATTTTTGTATATTTATAACTTTAGTAAACCTCCTCAAATAAAATGTTTCAAAGAATGTTTATTTTGATAAGTCCAAAATATATTAGCAAATTCCAAAATAAAACAAGCAAAAAAGCGGAAAAATGTCTATACCCTATGGTGATGGTCTGCAGTTTCAATAGTTGTAGGTAGATCTAACAGCCTTTGAATTTGTATTCCATCTCCCGGTCCCATATGTGATATGTGGTTGAAATTAGTTGGAGCAGAAATCATCTTTGATCTACGATCAGGTCTGAAAAAAGTTGATTAAAAATTTTGTTTAATGAAACTCAAAATTACTAAAAGTAATATTAGAATAAAAGTTTAACTTACCACAAGGAAAGCAATGAGGAAAGGGAAAGGGGAAGAGGTAATTTTAAAAATAATAAGAAAACATCACATTCCTTTCTATAATTTTGGAATGCCTAAAAAAAGTTGTTAATATCACCATAGGCATGTAAGCATTTCTATCCTTAAACAGTGATTATCGTACTTACCCTCTGGATATACGATGTCCTTCTCTTAAAGAAAAGCGCCTTCTAGGTTTCGCTACTAGACGCCCGCTCGGGTCATAAACTGTTAAACTCAACAGATCACCTGAAAATGATAATAAATCTCCAGTTCCAATTTAATCTAATATACAAATATAAGGCTTTTCGGGGAAATTAAATAAGTTTCCCAATGTGGTTGGGAAATCGTAAAAGGTTTTAGATCCAACTTTGCACCGAACCTGAATGTGATTCTTGTCTCCAAAAATTATGTTCCTAACTACCTATTTCGTTACAGCTAATTTGAGCAGGTTTATTTTTTCTTATATGATATAATGGCAGAATACATAGCTATATGGTGTTCCCAAACAGCACTAGCAAGTTCATGCTACCTATACCTGCCGCCTCAGCGCTACGTTATCTCATAGCTTTACGCTTTGCTACTCCCGCTTGAATGGGCTACAACTTTCAAGGAGGAAGTGAGCTTGAAACTAGTATTAAAATCTATACTTTAGATAATAAAGCTTCATCTAAAATTTCATTTATAGAAAAATTACAGGAGGAATCAAATTAAATCTCTATTAGATACTAATTTTCTTCAATTTAAAAAACGCTATTTTTTCTTTTAATTTAAAGCCTATAAAAATATATGGTCATTGGCGCCCAGAGTCTTTTCAGGGCACTGTTCTCAGAGTCTCCCAGAGTCTTCCGGACAGTGTTCTCTCGTTACAGACAACACTGTACATCACCGGACAATGAGCTGTAGAGGCTCCTAGGAAGAGAAAATCTTAAGGGCAGCACTGCTGGACTCTAACCCGGGACTTAGTGCTAGTCCAGCGAGCTACCACTGAGTTAATCCCTTTCCTAGAAAAGCCAGATGTAAGATTGGAAATGTTAAGATAACTAAATGATGGCGCTAATGGCCATAAGTCGTCGATGCGCCCCCCCCCCCATCTAAATGACCCTGTTTCTTTATTATGTTTTGAATAAGTTAAAGTAAATGTTTCGACTTATCCTCAAAATGAATCTACAAGTATTATGTTGACCGTTGGTAGATTATGTTATATAGAAATTAGGTGGAGATCGACAAGAAAGAAACAATTAATTATGCCAACTTTACAACGTTAATCTTACATTTTATTTTACAATTTTTATTAATGCTTGTGGTTCCTCATTGTATTATATTTTTGATGAAAAGCCTTAAAGGCAGGAAACTCTGTCGGAAACGTTGGCATAATTGATTGTTTCTTTCTTGACCGATCCTTACCAAATTTCCTCAAAATGAATATCAGCTTAATATAGCAAAACATAAACAGAAATCTAGATTTAAAAGGCCATTATCTATTAAATAATACAGCAGCCAAAGACTATCGACTTTGGAATTATTGCAGTAGAACACTAAGTAAAATTTGAAGTGCTGCTTATCCCTTAGGGCAACGTTTTCCGAATTGCGGGGCGCGCCCTCCTAGGGGGGACACGCAGCTTCTATCGGAACTATCTTTTTCAAGGTCAAACAACTTTTTGAAGTCATATCTCCGTTTGAAAAGCTATGTGGAGAAAAACAAGCCCACCTATCACACTAAAATATATTATTTCATATAAAATTTAATATATAAATATTATAAAATATTTATATATTTTATAAAATATATAAATTAAATAATATAAAATTTAAACAAGTATTAAAATAATATGCTCACATTGATGTATATTTGAAATATGAACTATATGAGTCATATCGTTGATTGTACATATACTGACAGTCCCTGTACTATTAAGCGGACGAGCCTTTTTTATGTTCAATGTTTGTACCCATACAGAAGTATTAGCGTTGAACACATCTATGTGAGTGTCAGAATACACTAGAAGATGCCCATCACAATATGCTGCAAAAAAAAAAGTTAGAAAATAAATGGAATAACGTTTACATTCACAGAGTTTTATTTTTGCTTTAAGAAAATAATATTCAAATAAAAAAATCTGCGATACACTCACAGATTTCCTCTAACTCCTTTTAATATACTTACATATATATAAAATGACAAATTTTCATTAAACTCAAATTTCATGTATTTGTCCATAATATAGAGGTGGTGGGGGACAGGCAAGCAGCTACCTACTAATCTTGGCAGGTAGAGAAGTGAGGATTACATCTGGGATTTTATCTGTCATAGCGTGCATATTTTTGAAGTTCCTGACTGGTTTCGGATTTTCATGCATTGTCAGATTAATGTTATTGATAACTTTAAAAACTTGTGTTAAAACATTAAGTTGAAGTCAACTCTCTACACAAACTTGATAACTTCACTCTGGCGATGGATGAAACCGATCAGGAACATCAAAAATATGCATGCTGTGACGGGTAAAATCCCAGCATTGCGCACCCTTTTACTGCTCGAAATTGGAGGCGATTGCACAGTATCATAATAGATGAAACACTGATTGAGGACGCTAAGACCCACTTAGAAAGAAGAAGAAGAAGGAACGTATATTAACAAAACGTTTTGGACAATTCCACTAGTGGTTTCTTCCCTAAGAAATGTATATTGTTTTTATTGCAGTTTTTTGAAAGTCCCAAATATCTTTGCACTTGACTATTATATGACTATTAAACTTGACTAGGAAATAGAGGTATCGTGATGTGTTTAATACCGGAGGACCTTAAAAAATCCTTTAATCCATAACAATTGTTGAAAATGTGGGTGGGTCCGCAATGCTGAATAACATCCGGTATTTTATCCGTCGTAGCATGCACATTGGTTTTGTTCCTGACCGGTTTCGGATTTTCATCCATCGTCAGAGCAAATTCACCAAGTTCGTCTAGAGAGTTCACTTCAATGAAATGTTTCTGTAGACTCACCTTGTTGGTTGTATATATGTGGGAAGATTAATATATATATGTAAGTGTATTAAAAGGATTTAGAGAAAGTCTGGAACATAACCTTATAACCTTCCCACATACATACAACCAACAAGTGTGAATCTACACAAACATTTCGTTGAAGTGAACTCTCTACACGAACTTGGTGAATTTGCTCTGACGATGGATGAAAATCGGAAACCGGTCAGGAATAAAACCAATATGCATGTTACGACGGATAAAATACCGGATCCATAACAATTGTTTGTCGAATCTCTTTTTAACGATTTTTATATTATTGGCAGTCTCTTTTAAATTCATAGAGGGCATCCTTACTAAAATCGTTTGGTTTTAAACGTCCACTGCTAACATGGACATCGTTGCTATAAAGGAACACTGGAAATCTAGGTAATTGGTGGTGCATGATTATCTATCCGCTGGTTTATGCAATGCATAAAGTTCCTGGGGTTCGTATCAACAAAGATATTACCACCTAGTAAGAGTATTACAAATGTAACTGTTTCTTTCTTTATATTTTACTAAATAAATGTAAAGTAATGCCCATTATATGCACTTAACATTCAACTACCAAATTCATTTTATTGTATATAATATGACCAATAAATGCTACTTACTGATAGCTACAGGTACTGCAGGGTACATGATTTCTGTATCCCTAGATTTGCGTCCTTGTCCATCTACATATATAGCCAATGTATGAAATGCCAACAAGTATTCTCCATGGCCCAACTCAACGGCTAACATAGAATCAACTCCACTGTATGCTAAAAAACCCAGTAGAGGATTGTCCGCATGGATTAGCGCTAAAATTCAATTAGAACCATTAGAAAACAAGCGGCCATGAATATGTAATATTTTAATTTTTATTCACTCAGTTAATCATACTAATCTCTTATTATCGGATTAATACTAACAGACAGGATGATGATCTCCAAGAATTGAATATAACGAAAAGCCAGCTTGGTAACCTACACACAATCTTCCATCGGAAAATACTTGCATATTCTGGGCCTGAGTAGGAAGCATCACTTCTCGTAGTCTTTTATGTCTGCTCTTGGTACGCGTTATTTCATATATAATAACCTGAGATGTGTTCTAACAAACAAACCATACTTCTACAATAGAAATTAAATATGATATGGATCACTTTAACATACTACGATGATAATAAATAGTACCTGTCTTTTTATTGCTACACAAAGGCAATAAATTGGTTGAGGCGCATGACACATGACACCTGTTGAAAATGTGATACAGGATTTAGTCTCGGCTACTTTAATCCATTCTACATCTCCGCTATCTAGTGCTCTTACTGGTACAAGACGAACGTGACGCTGCCGACCTGCTACAACAACTACAACCTGTTCATCAGCAACTAGTTCCACCTGGTAGACTTTTTTACTCTCTCCGATGCGACCCATTTCTAATAACAAATTTTTTAATGTATTAGAGTTAAATAAACTATGAAATATATAAATAAAAGGCAATTCAAATTATAACTATTTTACAAAAAGGTTCATAGCAAATGTAGTTCCAATCCAAGATCAGATTGATTACTTGATTTTAAGTAAACCGTACTTCCGTTATCTGACTTTCTTTCAAAGTTGGAATTTGGCCAAGCATTTATTGTTCCTTAACATTTGTGAAACTGTAAAATGGCAGTTTATAGGAATGAAGCCTATGTCGGAGCTCTTCCAGAGCCCTCAAAATCATTTTTTTTAAGAAATGTTTCGAAGTTCAGGCCTAAATAGATGTACTTGGAATATTAAATTAAAAAAAAAATAAGATCATTTTTAAACAGCTGTATCTCGACCTTCGTGTCTGATCCCGTGCTGATATCTAATCGGAAAAGCAAGTTAGAGCTCCTTGCAATTTTTCGTTTAGAGGTATTTTGTTAACACAGTGTCAACCATCACTAATAACATTTTTTACAAAGACAATGCTTTTAAGTATTGACTTGACTTTAGTTTCTGATATAAACTCAATTTTGAAAATTTAACTCTATCAGAAACATCAGTCTTGCTTCAGTAAAAGAAGGTAAAACAATAATAATAATAATAATAATAATAATCATATTTTTTGCCTGATATCCTTAAATAAAATGTTAATAAACGCAACTGCAATTACTCAAGTAAATATTTTCGCCAACCGATGCTTCGTTAAATTCGCTGCACAACGGGTGCACTAATGTCATTTATTTATTTATTTATTTACCAACCCTTAATATAACCCTTTTATAAATGACTATACAAACAGCACTGCTATATAACATTATAACTGTATAAACAAAATACATTTCACCAAAACAACCATCGTACATCGATTACAAACTGCAAACAAGTACTACATCCAAAAAATACTTTAAAAATATTACACAGGTAACAGAAGGAACAAACATTAAATCGAAACAAAATAAAAAAAAATCATGATAAAGTTATGATAATCCAATTATTCTCCTAATCTTTTAGCTGTTGTATTGAATAAGCCAATGTTAAAGAAATTAGCAAGTCCTAAAATTCTTAAGAGTGGTGAATGATATAAATAATTGGTTTGTGCAAAGTTTACTGAAAATAGATAATTGTGTCTGGTCTGAATAGAAGATATCTGAAATAAATTTCATGTATAAGATATGGACAGTCTACAAAATTATTTTAAAGTTTGTTCAGAAATATATGTTATTAATTAAACGTCTGTTTTCTAATGAAGAAATTATAAACCTAGCATAAATTTCATTGTAAGGAATGCTATTGTAATCATAGCCTAAACGAACACCAATCGTCCTTATTAATCTTTTCTGAATGTTCTCTAATCTGTTGATGTAACCTCTGTGATATGGAGACCAGATAATAGATTGTATTCTAGAATAGGGCGTACAATGGAATTGAAAAGAGTGACTATAACAGAAACATCATGAAAATCTCTAGTAGTTCTATAAATAAAACCTAGTAACTTAGAAGCATTCTTACAAACAATTTCAAGATGATTTTGAAAGGTTAGATTTGGACAGATGACAATACCAAGATCATTAATATAAGTAGGTCTATGGAGCGAATGATCTGCCAACTTATATTCAAATAAAACTGGAGAATATTTACGATGGGAAGTGATTACGCAACATTTCGTTAAGTTGAGAAACATACCACTGTTGTTATAACAATTAAAAAGAGCATGTGGCGAACTCTGGAGAATTGCAAAATTATTAAAAAATATCTTTAGATCGCCGGCATATAACAAAAACAACCTGAAGAAACTGAGATCTGATGTCATTTATATACAAATTAAAAAGAAGAGGACCTAATAGGATCCTTGTGGGATACCGGAAGGAATTAAAACTTCATTAGAAAAAGATCCACCTCTCAATTTGGCAATAAGATTCAGATGGTTTACTTTACTTTATTAAACGCTTTAGTGAGGTCGGTGTAAATGACATCCATTTGTTTACCAGCTTTATATTATTTTGAAAGATTAAAAGATTAGTAAAAGTAGACCTAACTTGTAGAAACCATGCTGTTCAGGAATAAAAATGTTTTTCAATAAAAATCTATGTTTATTTAACAAAGATTCAAATACTTTAGCTGTCGACGAATAGTAATGGACTATAGTTGGTTACATCAGTTTTATCACCATCTTTGAAAATAGGTACAATAGAACTGAGTTTTAGACAATCAGGATAGATTTCTTGAGAAAGCGTTAGGTTAAAAATATGTGTAATTGGAAAAGCTAAGACCACAGCGCGAAACTTCAATAAGGAGGCTGGTATACTATCAGGACTCCACCTTTATTAATGTCCAGAGAATTTAGTTTTTTAAAGGCATCATCAACCGTAAATGATAGAGATTATAGTCTGGCAGTTTTAATAATAATCATTTTATTTTAATCATATGAAGGAATGTTTAGTTCAGAGGTACTACCAAAATAATAAGAAAAACAATTAGAAATATCATTAGGATTATCAAAAGTTTGATCATTATGTCTCATCTGAGTGGGAAGCATATTACATTTCTTTAATAAGTTTACAAATGTCCCAAATTTTTTTCCATTAGATGATGCACTACTTTCAACATTATTGATGTAATTTTATAATAAATTTTTGCCAAAGATTTACAATAAAAGCTAATATAAGAAATTTTCAATAAAACTCTTATTTCCCTCTATGATTCAACAAATAATTAGAAAACAACTTACCATTGCGATCCAGATCTAAACAGAACAGTCCTTCTTCTGTTCCAATGACTAGGCGATCTGGATCTACAATCGCAGCTGACATTGTATTTTTTATAAATGTTTGAGTATTGTCCAACACTTCTTTGGCCTGGAATACCTGGAATAATATAATTTTATAAATCCTTTCATATTACAAATCTAATTTTATTTAAAACTATGTGAAAGAAATTCTTAAATAAATTAAGTTTATGAAATAATATACATACCATGGTATTTGGTAAATTATTTCTTTTAAGTATTCTATGTAATTCAGTCAGTGCAACAACCCATTTATTTTTTTCACTCTCTGTATCAGCTAACATCAGAGTATGATTTTTGAGTCCAGGAGGATCCATGAGAGATGTTGTAATCTGAAATTAAAAATGATTGTGATTACTATAAAAAAATAAAAAAAAGAAGAAAAAATCCAGTTATTAACATATATTTTGTAATCGATTTCTCTATGTTAAAATTCTGTTAAAAAAAAAAAAAAAATTAAAAGGAACATACTCTAAAAATACAGGGGATATCTTTTTTCGTAGCATGTATAACGTCTGAGTCACCAACACTAGAAACTGCAAACTGCTGGTCCCTCATATCAAGCACTTGTGATACATAGACAGAAGGAAGGGCATTTCTATCAGCTGACATATCGTATAATAACAATTTGAAATCGCATACCACCACGAATTGTCTGGACCAACCCTTTTTCACACCACCAGTTTTTGGTACTTTAACATAGCCTTCATAAGCAGTACCTATGCCCCTCGTAGGATCTATTCCTAAAGGACGTTTACCTGAAAAAAAAAAATGCAATTTTTATTTTATTGAGGAAATACACATAATCAATTTATCTGTATTTCTTATTTTTACTCACTTTGATTTGGAGGCACAGGACATACAGGCGGCACTTTTAGGCAACAACTACTATGACACGTAAAGCCACATGCATCACACACTGCTCCCTGACGTGTCAAGCCCACCATCAGGGATGTGCAGTGGGAACATTTAGTCGGAGAATTGAAAGTGCGTATCAGAAACTGATGTGATTTCGGTTTCGGAGGAAGTGAGTGGCCCATAGCAGCACCCTAATATAATATAATAAATAAAATAAATAAATATGCTTTTAGTTTATGTTTGACATACATATTATAAATACAAATTATGTAACACTTATTTATATTGCTTCATGTTAAAAATATTTTATAAATATCCAAAGAAATATAAATAAATAGTACCTACAATACAAAATCAACATTACCTGTATATCTACAATCATAAATATAGTGAAAAAACACATAGATCATAATCTGAACAATTTTAACTGCCAATTTGTTATCTTCCAGAAATGTACGAAACCCAAAATTATATTCCAACTAATTAGAAATAAATTAATTAATAAAAAAATAGTTATATGTTAGATTGGTGCGTAGATATGAAAAATTGAGAATATATTTAAGAAAAATTCTTAGACAAAACATATAAAATAGAAGATAAATGAAAAAATAAGTTTCAAAATAAAGTTAAATTAGAATAGGATAAAAAAATATATAATAATAATCATCTAGACAATTACGAAAAGGCATAAAAAAGACAATACAACAAGAAATACACAAAAAGCTAAAGCCATGCAACATATAAACATGTAATAGGGTTTATTATTTTTAGAAAAATTATTAGGAACAACACAGAATAATTATTCTATCTAAATCACTAAAAAAAATCCGAAAACGGGGTAGATATGAAAACAAGGTAGGTACAAGTACGTGAACAATATTGTTACTATAGCAAGCAAAAATCTTCCAATCTCATTTGCTTGTAATAAAACAATAATATGCCCGTCAAAATTTAGTTATTTCAAAGAGAAGAATGTCCGTCGACTAAAAGGTTCCATCCAAACTTCACTAATCGGGGCTAAATAATCTTCGATGTGCCGCTATTGGTCTGTATATAATTCAAACGAAGTTATTCTAGCCTAATAGTTATTGGCTGTTGTACGACTTATCAGTGGGACTCAAATTCCAAGGTATAGAAATTCCTACCAAAGATTCCTTTTAGCCACAATGACAGAACTCGTAACTTTTTAATTAAAAGGCGCCCCAATTCATGTACATGTGATTTTGGTTCCTATTCAAGAACAGTTGTTTTACGTTTGTAGAGATCGCGGATATCTTGCCAATATCGATTGTTCAATGTAAACAAGCAATAATATGATTATTATATTAGTTATTTTGTATTTCATTTATTCAATCGATTATCATTAGTTACTTGCTAGCCCATTTTAATTATATGGGCTTAAGTTTTTTGATTAAAACATCTTTCATGTATAAGTTCAAGCAACTAGAACTCGAGTTACAAGGCATCGTAAATCATCCTCAGATCGCTTCCTTGAGTAATACAATTTGAATCAGTGGAACTCGAATTCCAAGGTGTGCATTCCAGGATATTGGTCAACAAATTCAGGCGACCACGAGGTTTACTATTGAAGCAATTCTTGTAAATGATTGTAAATAATCTCACATTATAGCAGTAAATATCCTCCTACTGAGCATGTTCAATATGTATTTGAAACTTCTGATTAAAGTATGAAACGATTAATTTCTCACAAAACTAGAGTTCAAATAGCAATGAAATGATATTGATATACGATTTAACGATATTATTGTATAATTATTGCAAAAGTGCCTATATTATTTGTTATCACATGAAATATTTGAAAGAAAAACTTCAAACAGCAAAAAAATAAATTCAAACCTAGAATTATGTTACGTAGCACTAACAGTTTATTAATTTGTTTAATCTAAACAAAAATAATAATAAATAAAAGGAAAATAAAAAGGTAAAAAATATATAGGTAGAATGATAAGGCTTTTACTGAAGTGCAATCTAGTTTAAGAACTAGAAATAAAACTGACTATGCTTATCTCTGACAGATTGGATTTGCTGCTTGCAACAGAAGGCGCCCTGTTGTCTTCCACATCTGCATCATCGCTCTCCACCGATCCCTGGGTGGTGGCAGTCGCCGAGTCCTTTAGAAAAGCACCCAGGTATGACATCTGAGATGAGGCCCGCTCCAGGACTAGACAATGGGAACACAGAGGTACAGGGAGATCACAATGCACATCTCTTCCAATACCAAAGTTTTTTTTAAAAAAAAAAAACATACACACCCACAAACACACAAAACTTAGCGCACACACGCTTATACAAAAACATAATGTTTTATTATTTACACATTACACTTTTAATTACTAATAAAAAGTTTTTTTGTTTTAATAAAAAATATAAAACGAGGCCAAACAATAGAAATAAAAGGGCATTTGACAAAACAAAAACAAACAAAAAAAGCACCATCCTGTCTGCACTTAACTCATGCCTTTATTTCCTCAAATTCTAAATTAAAAAGGTTAAGGTCAGTAACTGGAGAAGTAAATAAAACTACAATAATTAAATGAGGAGTTCAAAAAAACAATATGGAAAATAATTATTTAAGTTCCTTAACAATAGGTCACAATTTTCCCTCTTAGTTCTTATTTTCCCTCTTTTCCCACTTAGTTATATTTTATCTTCGAAGATTTACTCGCAACAAGATCTTCAATTTGTTTTAAGAAAACCAGAAACCAAGTACCTCAAAAAGAAAGTACAGTAAGTGATCCAGTCCAAAGATGATGGAAGCTAATGAAGTGAGGTAGAATACAATAATGATTAAAAAGAGACTGACAGAAGTGAAAAAAAAAAATATGAACAAACAGAAATAGGTTGTATATAAATGTTTTGAAAAAGTTCGTTTTGAATTCCTAATTTATAATTAGGTAATTATGAAAAAATTAAAAAAGCAATTTATGCTTTATCATATAAAATGAACGATGGATAAACAACTGTTACCGAATCTGGGGAAAACCTTAACTTCAAGAAGAGACATAAGATATATATTTAAACTATTACATTTTTTGAATGCATAAAATATTTTTGCAACTGATGTGGGCCAGTAATGCTTTTAAAGATGCAAATCTAGATAAACATCAGAAAAGATATAAAAAGAAAAAAGACAAATACATGGAATTATTTATTATTGAAACATTAAATGGACGCATTAAAAAAACAATTTTTAATAAAACATATCTTGAATTTAGCTGTCATAACGACTTGCTTGTACAATTCAATTCTGTTTATATATAACATTCTTTTAATGTGAATTTAAGTTTGCATTACTATGGAAAAGATACATCACTCTTATCAAAATGTAATCAAATCTTTATCTCCCTCTATTCTGAGATAGTAGTCATTAATCCCCCTAAAGTGAATATGCGAAAATATGAAAATACTAGCGGGAAAAAATGTAATATGTGAACAAAATCATTCAGAATCAAGTCACATCAAATTTAGAAGGTTTTGAATTTTTTTGATAAAACATGGGAACAAATTAATTCAATTGGAGGGCGACAATATAAGAATGATACAAACATTTTGGACTTTAGCGGCAAAAATGTAAGTTACGTTTTAAATAAGATTTACTCGAACTCAAACGAAACACAGAAAAACTTATGAACTGCAAATATTTACAAATCCTCTATCTAACCCCATTTTTTAACATGTTACAAACATGTTTCATATTGCATAAAGGATATATTTTACAAAACATATTGTTTATCTTTAACTGTAATGTCTTTACTTATAAAGAAATAGGAAAAAAGGTAAAAATGCAGCTTTTAAAAATTTATCTGAATTCTTCAAAAACTATTCAATGTGTATTGATTAATTCAAACTGTATATATTTAAGCAATTATAAAAAAGTTAATGAGCTAATAAGCAGGCTAATTTAATTTAATTATTCAACATATAAAAACAACTAAAAGCTTTATGTTATGCATTTAACTGCAAAGAGTATTTAGTTCTTCCCATGTGGCAATATATGACTTTTCATTTATAATTAAGATTTAATTACCCAATTCTCTAAATAATTTAGTGGTTACTTTGGGAAAAAATATAATATGTGAAGAAAATCGCATTAAAATATTCTCAGAACAACTCTAAAAACATGAATGAAGGTCACAGTATTTTGGGAAAAAGTTAAACGGAATATTGCTAGCTAATACATAAATTAAAATAAACTATTTTAATGCTATATTATTACTATAATAATTTGCAAAATTGTTAATCTAAATTATGCAGTATAGGTTGGTGCAAAAAAAACTGTAATAACTATAGCGTTTTATACTTTTATTTGATCTTTGCCTGAAGTAAACTATTAGTTTATTATGATACACATCATATTTTAAAAGTTGCACTTCTCTCTACTAATGTGTACTATTGGTTTTGCTGTTTTTATCTTTAACTTTAGGATATTTCAGATGCTGTACGAGAAAAAAGTAAGATGGCAAATTTCCATGTAAATTTACTGTATGAAATTCGAATGGTAAATTATTATTGCGTAACTGCTTCAATATCAAAAATGCTACAGCAGAGGCGAGGATCTTGAAGATATGGAGGATCTTAGAAGTACTTCTAAAAATTAATGACGACTAATTAAAGATCCTTGCAAAAGAAAAAGGCCCTAACAGAAGGATGGAATACATTTTTGTGATCCTGAACTTAAATTATGGTAGCTGCAAGGTTCTCGAAATCTAAATGACTTCAAGGGTAAGAAGATACTTAAAAATGAATCACATAAGAAGTCCTTCCAAACACTAAATAACATTTCACATCATCTTCAAAGGGTTGCTCAATGGCAAATCATCACAATTTTTTAAATAATTAACCACTACATCTCAGACGAGATTTTGCTTGCATGAAGCATTAGGTCTGAGTTGTAGAACTAGAAAAAACGTGATTCAAAGATCCAGCTGCGAAAAGGATCAATTTACAGCTATGACTTTGCTAACTATGAAACATCCAAGAAAATTTTAGAAATGATCCATTATGAGTATAATGATATAATCTGAATGGATAAACATACTCTATGAAAGCATTTATACAATATTACTAAAGTTAATGATTCAGTAAGCATGATCACTTAATAAAAATAAACGTTTAAAGAAATGCCATGATAGAAATGCCAATAGAGCAATGGGGCTCGTCCGCTACTAGAGGGCAAGAAGGATAAGACTCAATTATTTTCATAGTGGATTCAAACGAAGTAAAAGTTCTGCTACCTCCCACTATAAGATGAGGGTTTACAGTAGATAATACACAATAAAATATAAAAACTACAAACAATAATAAAAATAAACATGTAAGACGAGATGGAAATAAAAGTTCTTTCCCAAACATGGAATTTAAAATAACAAATGACATTATTTTACCCCAACCTATAAATGCGGGATTAAGACAAAAATACTGCCATCAGCATTTAGAAATAACCAACAAATTGAAGTTATTAAACATAAAACTCAAAATAAAACAGAAGAAACATTTCTAAATTCGATTTGTTGGTGATTCCTAAAGAGAAAACTGATTGAGAAGAAATAAAATTATTATATTTTATAATAAAAGTTCAAATCAACACTTCTAAAGCATTCTACTGGTAGCAGATATTCATAACACCCCCCTCCCGGGGATGGTGGGCGAATGTTTTTAGTAACGCGTAAAAAAAAAAAAAAAATTGAAGAAAAATAAAAAGAATAAACACAAACAATACAAATTAAAAATTCAACAGTGCAGACAGTAAATGTAAACATGCGGTTGCACGCAAGAAACTGTATCAGCAGCAAACAGCGTCACACACCAGTACTTTACCGAAAGGCGACGCCCACCACCAATATCAGAAATATATTCGGACGATGAGTAGGAGTAGGCCCCAAAGACAGCCGGTGACTCCAATAAACAGTGGCACCGTGTCTACAATAAAAATAAATATTCTACCATGCAGCACAAACACCAACCAATATAAGGAAAAAAAGAAAGAGTGAAGTGAGAAAAATTAAAATAGCAAAAAAAAAGGTGTAGAATTTATCATTCTCACGAATGTTCAATATAAACATGAAGCAACAAGTATCTACAAGCAGTGTATAAAAAAATGTATAAGATAAAAAAAAAGTAGTGAAAAAACAATTTATAAAATATAGATGAAAACAATTATTTTAATTAGTATAATAAAGTACCTAAATTCAATTCTTATTATTGTATACAAAATTAAATACGAACAAATACTACGTTTGAATTAGTAAACGAAAAATTATTGATATGATTATTTTTAACCGATGCTATGAATTTAATTAAGATGAAAATGAATGATAATAAGTTAATGTTTGAATTCCCAAATTGTTTCATTAAAATGAAGACAAAGTACATATTTTTTAAAAAGGCAATCTTCTTTACATCATTTCAGCATTTTCTTTATCTCAAAGTACCCAGCTTATTAAGAAATATTTGTTTGTGAGAAAATTTTAGTGAAAGAATAATCGGATCCTTTTAGAGGGATGCTTATTTTTTGTGAATTAAGATTACGTCTAGAGAAATTTTACATAGTTATTTGTAAATTCATTTTGATGAAATAATTAAAGTAAAGGAAGATAATTGTTAGTTTCTCTTACCGTTGTGTTTCAGGATCCATAATTTCAGATTTTTAAAATCATATTCTCTCAGGCAACATTTGGGGGGGGGCTCCGATTAATTTTCAGAAGTTAATCTTATGTTCATGACAAAAGTAACCAATACTTTAAAAACCTCAATTTTGTTTCTCTTGAATTGGACTTAATGTTTTCGTCAGAAAAGTTTAAATTATATGCATTAATTATTTCAATTTTTTTTTTTTAATTTTTTCAAATTATCAAGTTTTTTCAATTTTACATAATTTCTTAAATTAAGCATCATAAAGTAACCGACAAAATAATTCATTCAAAATCAGAACGGGAAGAAATTTTTTTTTTTGCAAATTTTAACCTAATCTTTTTCATATAATTTTTCACTATGCTCGTGGAAAGCTGTGAGCAATAGTTTTTTATTTAGAATACCATTTCAACAATAATAGCAATGGATTAATATTGGTCAGAGCAAATTAGAAAAACATAAATCATAATAGAAACCAGGTTAATAAAAATATGAAATAAGAAATAATAAAGAAAAAAGAAATGAATAGCATATAATGTTGCATGCAAAGCTCAAACTTGCTCTCTGAGATTGGGCAAAAGAATGTACCAAATCCAATTTAGAATAACTTTCACCTAAATAATAAAAAAATAAAAATTTTCCACATGCAATGTTGAAGTAAATAATTTGTTTCATAGCGAAATTGTGGAAATTCAGCTTTTATTTAATATATTCACAAAATCTCAAATGACCTTTAAAAATGAAATTTCTTTTAGATTCCATTGCATGGGCATTGCATTACATAATAATAATAGTAAAAACAAATTACGGATGGAGATAGAAATTAATAAAATAAAATAAAAAGATTCTATTTCACTAATTTCCAAAATCTACAAATGAGAACTCAATTATTATTACTCTGATTAATCTAATCAATGTAAATAACAAGCTCCAATTAATGTTTTTAAACTTCATGAACAATTAAATATTGCGGATTGTATAAATACATAAATTAATTCATTTTACTATATTCACTAAAACAAAATTCGTAAAAATTTAACGCACAAATATTTATGATATTTTACCACAGCAAACGCTTCACTACAAAAAATAAATAAACCTACTTTTTTTAAATCACAGTAATTTCAAGAAACAGATTATTTCGCACTTGGCACACCTTCTTCCGAATACAATAAACAAAATGAAATAAGATATATTATTCGCGAAGACTTTAAAACAATATTTTGTGTGTATAATTTGCCATTATTTCATTATCCTTTATATAAAAAAGCGATGAAAAATTGCCCACAGATTATAAGTTATGGATCTTTAGTCTCAAAAAAGAACCACACCTATTACTCAAAATGCATTCAAATAAAATAAGAAATTTTCAGTCACCAACATTAAAGTATGTGTGACATTATGTTGTTGGACTTCTACATTCCAAAGAAACAATAAAAATAAAAACATGCATATTAATATTATCTTATATTTTATCGTGACATTTTGTTTGAGAATGCGGAACATTCATTATCAATTGGTGTTTTGATCCATCTTATCAAACTGATCCGTCAATTTAAACTACAGCCATAATGTATTAATATAATTTTTCCAATAGCTATTCTTATTTTTTTTTTACATTATATATTTTCAAAAACTACTGTTTTGTTCTTAGTCACAAAGATATTCTATGCATAAATGTTCTAAATGGGAAACCAAATATATATGAAGATTTGTACAACGTGGATTTCTTTTGTAAACATAAATAAGATGACTTACACCCGTCTCCAGAATCTATCCTTCCTTGTAACTCCTTAATTTGCATCTCTTTTCGTTTAAGCTCGTGGGACAAAGTTTCGAATCTTTGGCGAAAGTCACGTAGTTCCCTTTAACAAAATAAACCATTATTTTAAAATAACTAAATAAAAGAAAAAAAAACATTAAAAAGTTTTCATTCTTACTTTTGAGCAGCGATAAGATCTGATCTTGTTTTACTTAATTCTTCACTAATAGCTGTCTTTGCTTGGATTTCTGATTGTAAACTGCTTTGTAGGTTCAATAATTCCATTTTCTCTAACTTCTGGCTTCTTCTGTTACGCCAATTCTTATCCTAAGATAAATAAAATGTTTGTAAAATATCTGGCTTCGATTAAAAATAGATAAAAAAGACTATTAGAAAGAATGCATACTGTATTGGAAACATTAGCAGCACCAGAATGTTTGAGAAATTCTAATTCTTCTGTCATTTTTGTAGCTAAAGCTTGCAAATAACCGCGGGCATCTTTTTCATCATTCACCCTAGAAAAAAATTATTTAAAAGAAAGATACAAAACAGTAGAAATATCTCTGCACGACATCTAATTTCTTTATATTAAAATGAAGATACTTGAAATAGGTATAAAATTTGTTTACCACTGTATAATTTCTGAAATCTGTGCTTCCCACTGAGCAATTGCTTCTTTCTTGCTACGAAGTTCTTCATAATCTTTAAGTTCAGCTTGAAGCTGATCTACACGTTCGCTAAGCTGAAATTATTCACCAAAAATTTTCTTAGTTTTTTAAAAAAGAACTGATAAAATTAGACAAACATTTTTTTCAACTTTTTATAAAAATTTAGAAAATTACTTACCGCATCTACATCGATTGCTAACTTCTTATTTTCTTCTAATAACATAATCTTTTCTCTATCGTGACGTCTAGCCTGTTCGGACAGTGCTTCTTCGCTATCAGTCAATGTTTCTAGACGACTAGAATCCAATTTTTCTTTTGCAGCTTGAACCTATAAAATATTTTCATTTTATTATAAAATATTCTATAGATTGAAATGTGACAATCATCGGATACCTCTTTTCTGTGCGAATTACAAATACTAACAGACATTATTACAAAGAGGATTAACCAAAAGACTAACAGCGTAGGATTTAAGAAGGAAAGGCCAATTACTTAGATAATATATTTTAATCTGTACCAAATGTAGATCGCTTATAAAATGAATATGACTAACTGACAAGAGCTCATTAACAAACTGATGAAAGAGTGCAGATTCCAGCAAAATCTTATAAGTTTTGTGTTGGTTTACATTGACCAAGTAAATGTTTCTATAAGGACTGAAGTCCCTCAAGAGTTTCTTGTGAGGTAGGAAGTTCCGACAATCGCCAATACTGCTAAAAGCAGTATTTTTCTAATTTTATTCTAAATACAATAACCCAATGAATGAATGAATGAATCTCACTGAACTCCTTATTTAAAATCCAAATGGCATAGCAGGAATGAGCGCGAGCTCCGGTACTACCCTCCAGTGGGATTTAAAAACAAAACCAAATGGCATAAGGTTTTGATTTTTTAAATGATATCGTCATGTAATACAGATATCTTAAATGAAATTTATAGTGAGTCAAAGCGAGATGAAACGAAGTATGCTGTGGAGGTAAATGAAGAAGATTGGAAAAGCTGTTGCTTTGAAGAGCTAAAAGAGTTCAAGTACCAGAGATTAATACTCCCAACAGGGACAAACTGGTAAAGGATATTCAGAATAAACTTGCTATCGGAAATAGATGCCATGCCTCATTTCGGTTGCAAATCATAAAAAAAAAAAAAAATCTGGTGAGAAACACATACACAACTTTCTCTTACTCCTGTTCTCAAAATTTTGACAAATGTTTGTGTACTAAATATAACGAAATTCGTCGAAAACTGAAAAAACTGTTCAGTAAAAGCGCATTCCTGGCTTGCTTATTTTCTTAAAACTTAGAATTTTGGCCATCTATTTATTTCTAATTAATTTTGTTTGGATGATAGAATTGTATAATCAACTATCATAGGTATCATACCACTTTAGAGGAAGCTGTAACCCCATCCCTCCCCTTAAATGAATTTCCTCAGAGAAATGTTTAAATAAAAGATGTAGATCTTTGCATGTTTACTTTATATACGATGTTTCAAGAAAATCGTCGGAACCATTTTTGAGAAAATCGCGAAAAAGTGAAAAAATCATTTAGTAAAGTGTTAAAACAAACGCATTTCCGGTTATCCGATTTTTTAAACTCGGAATTTCAACAACGTATTTTATTCTAATTAACATTATTTAGATGACAGAATTGTCTAATAAACTGAAATAGCAGTTAAGATGAAAACCTAACCCCACCCCTTCCCCAAAAGTGCTCTTAAATTAATTTTCTCGGAGAAATGTTTCAAATAAAAGTTGTACCTCTTTGTATGTGTAGTTGATATACCAAGTTTAAAGAAAATCGTCGGAGCCATTTTTTGAGAAAAAACGTAAAAAAAACAGCTAGTAAAGTGGTACTTCCGGTTGAGGAATTTTGACAGTTAAGCACCATCAGATCCCATGGTGATACCTAAACGTAATATCAAGTTTCAACTTTCTACGCTTTTTCGTTTTTGAGCTATGTGTTCACATGCATACATACATACATACATACACATACACACACGCACACACACACACACACACACACAGAGAGAGAGAGAGAGAGAGAACACTTGCTAAAAATCACTTTTTTGGACTCATCAGGGGATATTTCCGGTGAAAACTCGATATCGAAAATTTGACACGATTACAATACTTCCTCTTACCCGAGTAAGAGAAAGTAAAATATTCACCATGCACTTCATAAAAATGAAATGGTGGCAGATGCCACGAATAAGAAATGATGTTTGGTGTAGGTCTAATTCGGAAATCCGAAGGCCTGTTGCAGTACTAAACAACATTTTGCATTTCGTTGAAACATGGAAATTAAAATGGTACGGTTACGCATGCGGACGAATGGTGAGAGATGCCTAAGATCTTTAACTTCAGCGCTTGTGAAAGAAGAAGGAAAGAAAAGAAAGAAGCCCTAAGAAAACCAGGCTGACAAGAAAGAAGTCCTAAGAAAACTAGGATGACATCACAGTAGGAATGGCCGCTGAAGGCCTTCGAGAAAGAAAACGAGAGGACAGGGAATTTGGATTTCGGGCACTGAGACACGATTCCATTGAAACTGTCTTTAAAAAAATAAATCATAAACTGAAACATTATTAGTCGTCAACAGTGCCTAAATTTCGATTGATGACTTCATTACAATAGTTAAACTGATTTAAGGGAGAAAAGTACTGCACTCTTCACTGGACCGATAAGAGAAAAACATAGAGCTAAAAGAATTGTATGTGAAGGAGACCTAAAGAGGCCCTAACAAATTTTTAGTTGCGCTTATTAGGTTATCCTCATATGATGAGTGAATATCGAGTTCCAGTCCTTACGAAGGGCAGCGCAGAGCCCAGAGATCCCGAAGAAGGCCATGACTGAAGTAGCGGTCTTAGACCAGGATCTAAGGGGAAGGAGACAAAGGTTAAGAAAAACGGCTGACTGAGAAAATTATAAAAAAGAAAAATTCCGTCAAATTTCTATGGATATTAGCGACTTCCAAGTGGTATACAATATTCCAACAGTAACCAAATTAAAAATTTCCCAAATTAAACAATTTTATTAAATTATAAATTACAATCTCTCGCAAAATATTTACCTCTCTCTGTAGGACATCCCTAGCTAAGTCAGCCTCATGTAACTGTTCTCTAAGCGCTGTCATTTCTAAGTTAAATCTAGCCTGCTGCTGTTGCAAACTCTCCTTATACTGAACTTCTAATTTCTCAACTTCACCCTTTAGTCTGTAAGTAAAGGGAAGTAAGCAACAATATGCCAAATTAGTTCGATATTTCAAATTTTTATCATTTTAAAATAAAAAACTCAAAATACAAGCAGAATGAAATAATTGATCCTTGACTATTTTAGTTTTAACAATTTAAAAAACATGTATTTTGATTTTTTGGGGGGGAATCTGTTTTTAATTGTTTTTATCGACAGCTTAAGATTATAACACTGTAAAGTTTTCTTGTAAACTGAACCATAATCATTTAAAAAAATTTCTTGTCCACGAGTGCTGAATATTGCCAAGGTTTAACAGAAAAGAAAATTTAGATAGCTACTTTATAAAAATAATGTTAATTGAGAAAATTAAGCAAAAACTAGCCTCGATATTTCCTGGGTAGTTACTTGGGCTTGAGAGGTAAGTACATCTCCTGGCATTACATCCTTTCGTTGTGAACGCCACCTTTCTGATTCTAATTCAAGTTGCCTGAAAATAAAGAAAGGAAACAAAATTAATTATTTAAAGTAAAGCCAAGAAAAAAATTCTTCAATAAATCAAGTCCAAACAGTGTTGAAATAAATAATAGAAAATAAGTAATGAAATAATTTAAAGTAGTAATTTACCTGCAATATTCCTCGCTTCGTTCTCTTAATTTTCTTTCTTTTGAAGTTTCAGCAATAGCGTCTTCTACTCTAGCCTCTAATTCTCTTCGCAATTTTTCTGCTCTTCTCAGATCTTGCCTTAAACTATCTACTTTCTGCATGGCTACTTCTAATTCTTCTTCTTTATCCCTCACTTGGCGCGACAATTTCGTCTTCTGTACGCGCAAATCTTGCATTCTACGAAAAAAGATACAAAAAAATATTTAAAAACTACAAAACATTTATTTATTTTATAAGTTAATTATTGATACTAATAATGTTATTAATAAAATAGTCTACTTTTAGTATTGCTCAGAGTGTCAATACGCGAAGCTCCTAGCAATAATGACACGTTAAAAATTAAAAACTTTAATGGAGGGACAGTTTCTGAATTTTTGTAATACCTAGTAATATCGAATATTCTATGAAAGTTTATCAGTTTATCACAAATCCTTATCATTTTTACAACATAGTAGTCCTTTCATATAAAAAAAACCTGTCATTTTTTAAAACTAATGTTTTTATGCAACAATCGCAATAGGTATGAAATATTCAAATAAGTCCTTATTGCATTTCCATCGAAAATAATTTGTTTTTCAACTTGTGTTTTTTATATCATATTTTAGTGGCCTTAATATATTTATAGTTTGAGAATGCAATATACCGTAATAACTCTTTACTGAAGAGTCTTATGTCATACCAACCCTAGAAATTGCCATGTGGTCAATTTTTCGAAAAACAGATGCATAAAAACGGTATATATATATAAAGATATATATATTTCATGAAATACTTCGTGAATTACTTGATGAATTCCTGCGAAATATTATTAAAAATTAGCAGTAATTTAAGAAATGATTTAAAAAATGATATTCTCAGTGCAAAAAATAATCTAACTAAAGTTTACACAGAAGTAAGCGAAAAACAAGAACTGACAGTGAAAACTATTCCTAGAGTGAAATAATCTATACAAGTTATCTAAACTTCTAAACGATGTCAACATTAGCTGCGGTTTTTTAAAGAAAACAGGGTTGCATACCCTTGAGTAAAATACAAAAATCAAAAGATAAACACAAAATATTTAACATCATTATTCATATATTTAAAGCAAAATTAAATCTGGCCACAACAGATTTATATTATTAGCGACAAAGAGACTTAAAAGGTAAGCAATTAGTTTGATACATATAATTAAAAAAGACAAACTAACTTCACTATCCATAACATAACAGTACATCCTCAGGTAAGGCCAAAAATTAACGAGACTGATTTGAAAATATGTGACCCTCTATTATTCACTGTTTGAAATGTACTTAATCAACCACACATCAAAATAATGCAGAAATGTCAATTTGTTTGTTTTGTGCAGGGTACCTTCTAGTGATTAAGGGGCAAGCTAATTCGATTCCAAACTGTATAGATTGTATAATAACAAAATTAAATAAAATAACCAGAAGTTGAAGCTGTCATATCTAGATTCATTGGATTGTCCAAATTATAATTTAATATTGGCAAGAAAACACAAAAACCAATGAAATGGAAAAAAGTAATTTCGCGTTGGCGGTAAACAGATTAATTTACAAAGGTCGAGGGGAGCTACTGCATACTTACCAAAATTTATCATACAGTAAGTTACACATTGAGTTAAGTTACATATCCCAGGATTTTCATGTGCTACAATAATTAAAAGTGCACCAAAAATAGTTCATAATAAAAATGTTGATGTTCATTTTATTTTGTTAAAATCAAATGAATGTTATGTTCTTGAGGTAACTATAAAAGCAGAGATTTTAAAAGTCTGACATCTGTGTATTTTGACAAGATATTTATCATTCATTTTTATATTGAAGGATACTGCACTGTTTATTGGTGGATTAATATAATCAACCCTTGCAAAACACCAATTCTTAATTATTTCTAAATCATGTTATACATGTCAGAGAGTTCTATGCCTCTAACAGAGACTAGTTTAAACTTACCTTTAGCAATTATGATATCGTCTAAAATAAAGAAGTTTTAAGTATTTTTGTGAAGACTCAATTCAGTAATCTAAACGCATGCAATACTTTTATTTAAAAGAAAGATAACAGAAATTAAAAATGATAATCAGCTCACTTGTCTGTGACTTCTGAATATTCGGCCATAGCAAGTTTTCTTTGACTGAGTGCATCCTTTAATTCTTTATCTTGCATCTTCAATTTTTCTTGTAAATCTACTTTGTCCTAAAATTTATAGAAATATATCAATAATGATGTATATTACTTAATATTTTACGATTTTTAATTCAAAGTAACTCTCCTGTCACTTAAAATTGAACCAAATTTATCTTAATTAACTGATGAGGAATGAAAAGTGAATTAGTCATAAGGAAAATAATTTCTTATTTCTTAAATTGACAAACCAATAATCTGACCTTAACAGCTTCTTCTTTCTCTTGTTTCAACATTCGAATTGACTTTTCCAACTCTTTGATTTTTTGTAAATTTGTTGCAGACGCTGAGGCAGCAGCAATGGCATCTTTTGCTTCACCAGATGTGGCAGCAGAATGGTCTAATTCCCTCAACTGGGTCTCCAATTCTATTATAAAAATAGTTCCTTCAATATTTAGCAAAAGTTTTGAAAATACAATTTTATTAGTAATGTGAAAAACATAATAACTTACCGCAGTTTCTTTTCGTTAAAGTATTAATTTCATCCTGCAACCTTCTCATACCAGAATTAACGGAATTACTATCTGCCGTAGGAGACATTTTCTTGGAACCATCTCCTTCATTTCCAACTTGAATGGACCGTATGTTGCGTAAATCTTCAAAGAAAAAAAATTATCAGTTAAACCAATAATCAATTAAAATTGTTATATCTAATTAATTTTTATAACAATTAATGCAGTAACTGAATCTAAAGGACAAATTATTATTAATGTAATTTTCTGTTTAAAACAATTAAATACCTGCTAAATTTTTATTTAACTGGAGATTTTCTTGTTCTAGAACTCTGACTCGTTTTGTTAACGCCTGTCCTGCACTCCCATCCATACCGCCTACTGGAAGACTAGCTAAGTCATTTGTACAACTAAGAAGCAATAAATTCAATTATAAACAATACTTACTAAAAAAATATTTCAAAAAGGAAACTAAATATAACAAAGAATATAATCAATAAGAAACAAACCTTTTGACCTCATCAATGAGTGGGTACAAATTATAGAAAAATAAACAAAGATAACTTTATAAAGATATTATATTATGTAATCAGTTTAGATACTAGATTAAAATGACAACTTATCTAAAATATAATCCTGAGTTTAAAATTAGAAACAGATATAAACAAAAAATTATGTATACATATATTTACCAATAACCTATTATTTTAGAATTGAAACACTAAGGGGTAAATAAATTCAATTTGGTATAAAGACTGATAAGATACCAAAAAACTATTAAATTTATCAACTATTCTCTCAACTAACAAAAACATAATAATTTATGAATTCAATGATGACAAAGCGCTCCTGTCCTTTTTTTTTTAACTTGTTTATTTAATAAACTGTATATATATAAATCGTTCATACTAGTGGTAACCTAAACAAACAATTTGATTTACAAAATACAATCTCCAGAATTGTCTCCCCAGACACTCCTAAAAATCATTTTCCAGGTAAAATGTTTCAAGCAAAAATGACAAGACTCTCTATGTATATAGTAAGCATGGGAAAGTGAAAAAAAAGCTTTTGTGAAACACTCACATTACTTTCTCTTAAAGCAACTGACACAGTAACAAACAGCGAATTTTCTTCCAACTTATAATTCTTACTAGATGTTTAGTTCTCTTCAATGTTATATCAGTGGGAGAACTACAACTTAATAAGGCCATTTTTTTTTTTTTTTTTTTTTTTTTTTTTTTAAAACATAACCTTTCCCTTCCCCAAAAACCCTTTAAATAAACTTTCTCAAAAACCTCCAAAAAAAAAGTAATAGGCTTTGTATTTACAGCTATAAACCAAATTTAATGAACTCTGGTGCATTTTTGTGGAGAAAATCGCAGAAAACTGAAAAATAATGATAAACTAAAAAAAATTTCCTATTTTCTTCAAATTCAGAATAAAGGCAACAGATTTAATTCTAATTAATTTTATTTAAATGGCAGAATTTTATAATAAACTAAAATAGCTCTTTAGAGGAAAACATAAACCTCTCCAAAAGCCCTCCTTAAATGATTTTTTTCCGCAGAATACTATGTATAAAATGCAGAAAATACATGTCTATTGTTATAACAATACACAAATATTGTGCATACAAATACATGCATATTGTTATAACCAAGTTTAAAGAAAATCGCAAGAAACCGAAAAATCCCTTCAATAAAGTGGCTCCCAGTATGGATCCCATGGTGATACTCCAACGGAATTTCAAACGGAACTTCCTGCGATTTTTCGTTTTTGAGCTATGCTCTACATACATACATACACACACACACACACACACACACACACACACACACACACAATAGGAATCCTAGCTCACGAACAACAGTTATAATAATACCGCTATCACTGCGCAATGTACTTTGCAGAGATATGTGCAATTACCTGGGTTTAAATACACACAACCAACTTAAAGTTCACTACCATGAATACATAGTCTCAGTTAAATATGGCAATTTCATAGACAAGTACATTCACTGATAAATCTCTGATTCAAGTAAGCACCAAGGGTGCTACTACAAATCTTTTAGGTCACAGTGGATTTTGCTGTAAAACCACTCCCTCTAAACTCTTAAAATCTAATATACGAGGTGTGTAAATTAAGTAATAAGACTGATTTTTTATCTTTTTTTTATTCAAATAAAATTACAATTCAACATTGTCCCCTTCAAAGTAACTACCTTGGGAAGCCACACAACGCTGAAGACGATTCTTCCATTCGTCATAGCAGTGCTGGAACTCGGATACTGGAATAGACTTCAGTTGGTCGGTTACGGCTGTTTGAATATTCTCCAATGTTCCAAAATGACGTCCCTTGAGGTGATTTTTCAATTTGGGGAACAAAAAAAAAGTCACATGGACTCAAGTCGGGTGAATAAGGAGGCTGAGGAGCCACAGGAATGTTATTACTGGCCAAATACTTTTTGCTCTTGTGAAAGATTTTTCGGAACCATTTTTGCACAAATTTTTCTCATCCCCAATTCATTAGTCAAAATTTGATGAACGGTTGTGTGAGTCAAATTCAACTTTTCGCCGATCATTCGGACTGTCAAACGACGATCTGAGCGCACGAGATCGCGGATTCTGCCAACATTTTCGTCGGTTCTTGAAGATGAAGGCCTTCCGCTGCGAGGCTCGTCTTCAATTGATTCCCTTCCTTCTGCAAACGACTTAAACCACCTAAAAACCTGTGCTCTCGACAAAACATTGTCTCCATAGGCCTGGCACAGTTTTTCAAACGTTTCCGTTGCACTGTGTCCAAGTCTGAAGCAAAACCTGATAGCACAACGTTGCTCGTAATTGATGTCACTCATTTTTAAAACGCACTGAAAAAAAACCTTGCTCACAAAAAAAGTCACTACGGACAGTGCAACAACTCTAGCATTTTCAAATTTGCACTGGACGTGTATCAGATGTTTAATTGCCCTACCACGCATGCGCCGCGTCTCCAGTGTTGCCAGATCGAACACTAGAAAATCAGTCTCATTACTTAATTTACACACCTCGTAAAATATATTTTTATTGGTTTTCAAATCGTCAGCCCATAAAATTATGATAAGATGTTTTTATGGCAATGGCCAGAGGAGTTTTAAACTCTATTGCCGTATAAACATCTTATTATAATATATATTTACTTTCTAATCCTCAAAACATATTAATGGGTAATGGGGTTTACAATAAGAAACATAAATATCACCAACCTTCCCTGGGTAAATGTAAAGCCAACGAATGGAAGATGTAATCCTGAAAAAGCGGAATTGGCTGTAGATGGTGGAGCAGTATCACTACATCTAATGTCATTGTCATCTACATCAAAATTAGATGTATCTGTTGGACTGCTCACTTCAGGTACATAAGGTGCTCGACTCTCACGTAATGTTGACCAATCTAAACCTCGAAACCAGGCATGATCCTGTTTATTTCAAATCATTATTACAATTTTGTTATAATAACTGGAACATTGTATGATAATGTCACAGATAATATGTTATTTAATATAATACGTATTATAATTATTAGGTTATAATATAATATTTTCTAAAATTCATACTTTAAAATCTTCCACACCATTCTGGCCAAGCCTAAAGTCAGAACTGCAAATAAGATGTCTCATAAGATCTTTGGCTTCTTCAGAAACTTCATAGTCAGTGCCACAGGGGAAATCAAAGCAGTTCTAAACAGAAAATGTTAAATATAACTTTTGTATTTTTATTTAAAAAAATCTGTTACAAGAAAAATAAAAACTAGTTTTGCAATATTTCAAAAAATTCATTCCAACTTCAGGTAGGGGATAGATAGCCTCGTAGGTGTAATTGGAACGGGTTATTCAATAACTTACACACATAATTTAGGGAAAATAGATGAGAATATCTCCCAACAGCGAACTGATTATTACAAGCTATTTCATGACTTAGAGAATTTATTATATCTGCATAATTAAAGTTAAATCTTTTGTATAAAAGTGGAACGGCTTAACAGCTAGAATGAATTCAAATAAATTTGCAAGAACAATCTCTATTTCAATCTGCAATTTATTTCACTTCAGAGAATAAATCTTTTGTTATGTTTGTACTAAATTAATCATATACATGCATGACATAATAAAATATAAAATATAAAATAAAATAAAATTTATTAGAACTTAAACTATTATTTAGAATATAGTGTAACATGTACTATACTCCCATTTATTTATAATTTTTTTCATATGTGAGCTTTCTTCTTTATGAAATCTCAAATTATAACAATTTTATTAATTAATGGTCTTAAACTTAAAAGGAAGTCTTATTATCTGATGACTAATTTCAACTTCTTAATAATATGATTTAGTTCTTATTAAAAAAAAAACTTAATTCCGATTAAAATCAAAATCTTTCTTCAACCCTCCAAGCTGAAGGCATTCTCCACCAGCCCTTTCTTAATTACTTTTGACAAGTAACGATAGTAATATATATTAGACAGTAGTACATGAGAGGGAATTATAATACTTGCAAAACAGCACTTTCACTGCATCAAGAATTGTGTCAGGTCTATGACGACTTATGGTCAGCTAGTATTTACATAATAATTGCAATATTATTCATTATGCATGTCATATTATTAGCACCATATACAAGAGAAATCCTCGATAATCCTATCCTCAACAGTTCATAAATAATATGAAACAATCATATATTTTATAGAACAAATAAATAAATACTATATGATTTTATAAAAAATATAATAGATAATATATTTCGTATTTACGAATAAATAAATTTATATTTAAAATATATTTAATAAAATAAATATTCATAGCTATCAAGTTTAAGCTGTGCTGACCTTATGATTCATAATTTTCCCATAAGTTTCAACAAGAGACTCAGCATAGAATGGAGTTTCACCATACAACATTTCATACATGCACACACCAAGAGACCACCAATCACATTCAGGACCATATCTTCCCTGGCCATCTTCCATTGCCTAAAACAAAACAAACAAACAAAATCTATAACTTTTCTAACTCATAAGATTTAAAATAATGCAAAGATATCAATGTACGCTAATGTTGACTTCCATGATATATAAATTAGTTCTAATATTAACTTTCCAACTCATTTTTGAAAACAATTTTAAGAGAACAAAAGACAACTTCTAATTTTATTTATTTTATAAATACGTTTCAAATATTTTATTGCTTTAAAATGTCAGTTTTATATAATAGAGTCCCGAAGCATTCCTATCATATTAAATTATTGTGTTGTAGAAATAAAACTGACACTTTTATTAGAGTAAGAATAAAATGTGACACTTGGATTTTGAGAAGCAATCTTGAGAACATTTTGTTTCATGTTTTTTTCTACTACTTTAAATCATAAGAATTTTCAAGTATTTTTTTAATCGAAACAATTTTCCTGCTATTTTTTTCCGATTTTATGTTTAAGTTTAATAAAATATAGAATTTATGTATATTCTGTAAAAGTTTGTGGTAAAAAGAAATTGTTGTGCTTTTTATAAATACGTTTCAAAAATAATTTATTCTAAACGAATGATTAATCTGTTGCATATATTTAGAAATATTTATATATATATTTTTTCTTTTAATAGAAACAGTTGTAAGGAAATTAAATAGTAGCCGTTACCAACAGGCATCTTGCCAAATAAATATAACACATAATGGCCCTCAACAAAAAAATATGCAGTTTTCTTATTCTTCCGTCAGTTTATTTAAAGAATAAAAAAATCCCTCATTATTTTTATTTTATATGAATAAAGTAAAACATTATTAGATGTTATTACACTGTTCCCTTATTATAACAATTAAACAATTGGTAGAAGATATTATTATTATTATTATTATTATTATTTTATTCTGAAATCCCCTTTAAAAAAAAATCTATATAATCACATTATGAAAATAATAAATTCATTAGAAGCAAATCTTCTGAAGTCACTGGATACGAGAAATATGTTTTTTGAAAAAACGTCTGTGCCTATTATTATTAACCCCATCTTCTCAAAATCGAGAAGTCCAGGAATTTCAGACATAATATTTCTAAAGCTGATTTGTTTTAATTTTATTTTTTATTTTAGTCAAATTTTGTACGAAAGCCTCCATATTTTTTTTAACGTCAAATTAGGCACAAATAACTTTGAACTTATAAAACAATTCTTAGCAATTACATATACACATATCACCTAACAATTTATAGTTCTCTTAAAGAACAAAAAGGTGAAAACAAAAATGATTTGGCAGTTATCATGAAAGCAACATTGCATACTTTTTTTTTTTTAAGTAATACAATTAAATGTTCAAATTTTTAAAACCAGCTAATTATTTATAGTGCAACTCATATTATTGCTCATTTATCAAAGATCGCCCTCTCAAACAATACCACAGCTGATTATTTATTTCCAATACAACCTGGCGTAGAACTGTTAACATGGTTACCAACCAAAATGGTGTTTTAAATTGTCTATGTGCCTCACGTATCTTTTCAAGATATCTGTCTTATTAAATGAAAGTATGCACGTTCATTTTTTCACATCAGATGGGGCTGAAGTGTTTTCGCCAGCTTTTATATTCCACGGTAAAAATCCCTGCATTCACTGAGAGCTACGTGCCTTTCAATATTTCCAGATCTTGTTTTTGTATTCACTCTCTTTCGTATTGCAACTTCCTATGATTTTTTTTTTCCTATCTTCATATTTCGTAATAGAGGTTGCTTCAGTTCAGTTCGCATACACTTCAAGCCCTAGTATTGATCTTCTGGAGCATGAATTTACTTTTCTTTTTTTTAATAATCCAGTCAATCCTCATCGAACGGACCTCTCTCTCTACAGCTACTTTCTCGACAGCGTGTATATACAATGTCTGCGTTTTCACCGATACTAGTGTTAGTTAGCTTCCCTTCCAGCGCGGTCATGAATTCCAAACAAAAAAATATATTAAATCTTCAACTTTCGCTCTTCCTTATAAAGCTCATAAATTAATGAGAATCATAGTTGAGAGGTTTCCTGTTTGTCGTTTCACCCAATGTCCTTTTCTTTCGCAACAACATTATGTCAGGCATCAATACTTCTATAACTATAATTTCCAACTGTGCTAAATATTAATAGTTGTACCCACACTATGATCAAAAGATAAATCAGTCTTCTCATTGAGGTCCAATTCAGATCAGTGTCAACTGCAACCAAAACTGAACTTAATGTTTTAACTACATCTTCAGTAGTTTACTTAGGGGAGGGATTAGCTAAGTGGTTAGCGCGTTGGACTCCTACGCAGAGGTCCCGGGTTCGAGTCCAGTGCTACCCTTAGATTTGTCTTCCCAGGAGCCTCTACAGCTCATTGTTTGGTGATGGGACAGTGTTGCCTGCAACAAGAGAATATTGTCCGGAGGCCGGCAGTGCACAGAGAAGGCTCCGGGCGGTAATGGCCATAGATGTTGATGCGCCTTAAATTTAAAAAGAAAAGAAAAAAAGTAGTTTACTTGCATCGATTAGGAGCTGCAACGGAGAAAAAGCCCTTGATTCTTCAAATATATAATTTTCATATTCTTTGGACAATATTTGTTTTCTACAGTGCACTGTTGTAAATTAGCTTATAAAATTTTGTTGATTTGAACCTCATAAATTAAAATTATAACCAGATTCTAGGCAATCACTATGATCTTAAAAGTTTACAGATCTCTTCAAGCACAAAAAAATAAGAAATAAAACCAGCACAAGAAATTATTTTAATTTATTACTTTCTCTTACTGCTGTTAAGAGGAAGTATTAAGATCGTGTCAAATGTTCAATATTGAGTTGCCACTAATATACATGTTTTGAGGATCCTTGAGTTCGAAAAAGTTTGAACTGTGACTGTAGAAGACTGTATGCGTGTACAATGTGTTAAACAAACACTCGCAGTAAGTTGAAAATTTATATTTCATTTAGATTCTACCAGGAAATCCAATAACAAGATTTAGTTCAAAATCGGTAAAACATTGTTTATTAAAGATACCACTTCAAGGTATTTCTTTATTTCATGGATTTTTCGATTTTTCTTCTTTTTTTTTTAACTTTTCTTTAAGCTACACATAAAAGAAACTACTTCTGTTTAAACCATTTCTCTGGGAAAATGCATTTTAGGGGAGTTGACATTAGGCTTTCCTCTAGCGAAGGATTTTCTTTAAACGACGAAAACCATTACATATATTAAGTGAGTTTAAAGGTCTATTATTTGTATTTGAAATATTTTTCTTTGGAAAACTAGTTTTAGAGAAGTCCGTGATGCATTTGTAAGTTTTTTTATCAAAATTTCCTTTTTACTTCAACCATTTAAAACACATTATAAACATTAATTCCGATACTAAAATGCCAATGTCTGAGGAAAATCGGTAACTAGAAAAGAGATTTTATTGAATTTTTTCTTTTTATTATTTTCGCTATTTTTGTGAAAAAAGTTCCTACGATCTTGAGATTTAACGTTCTTTCATCTTTGTAATCGAATTCCTTATGGCTGAGATATACAAAATAAACTAAAATCATGTTATGGGAAAAACTTTTTTTAAAAATTATAATTGGAAAATTAACTGTTACATTTATTTGTTGGCAGCTGGGTTTTCAGCTAGGTTTAAAAAAAAAAAATTGATTCATTAACCCTAATTCATAGTTTGTGATGCATTTCTATTAAGATTTAATAAGCTACAAGAATTTGAAATAAAAATGGCAACATAATTTCTTAGAAATAAAAAACTTCAAACATTCCATTTTTCACTAAACAATAACTGATATAAAATGGGCATAATAATATTTGATATACAGAAAAAAATCTTCTTTTATTAGTGATGAGATTTAATTAATGCCATAAATTAATTTCCCGCAATTCTATTCGTTAAAATATAAATTAAAGCTGTTTCATATTCTGTTCAGAACAAAACTTAATATTACCTTAGCTCTAGCAACACTTTCATAATCTGATGAATCTTAGCATTCCTTCCTTGAAAAAATTGGAAGCATTCTCCTCCCAGAATAGAAAAAAATATGCATTTCTTTACCTCAAGGTTGGGCTGTATCTTAATTGACAGTTCAGCCGAAATATTAGTTATACTTTTCTTAGATTATTGGTTATAATGCCAAAGACGAGAACACGTCGGGGCCACTTTCTATGAAGGTCGGAAAGTCATGTGAAAATCATCATACGAGTGTTGTATTTCACACATCTGATCTGTTTGAAATCATGGTAATTGTCCAGAATTGATTCGTTAATTTTGAGCAACTTGTACAAAAACCACGGTTTATTTAGTTTTAATCAGCATTCTATTATGAATAATTGTTTTTCAAGCCTATTTATTTTACCGTTCAAATATGGTATAGATATGTCAAAACAGTTACTAAACAAACCAAAATAATGCAGTTTATAATAAGGGAGTATGGGCAATCTAGAGTCTAAAGGTAAGAGGGGCAATGAGCCAGAGGATGGTGCTGCACATATCTGACCAATAACTTTAAAGTCGTGGAAATAATAACGAAAAGATGCAGTATTCTAAATATTATACTGACATAACTATTAAATCAAGTGAACACAAGTGAAAAGTAATAGTATAAAGACAAATCGTGGATCATAGAGGCTATAACGAATCGACTGAAGTTATACCATATGTCCGACTAAGGCTATCAAATTCCCAGACTTCAAAGTTAGATAATCGACAGGACAGGGGGCTACAACTTATGGGGTGCTTAGGGGTCGGGGTGGCTAGGCTGGAGAGCCAACTCCCACAGAATCTAATCTAATCTAAGGCTACCAATACTGTAGAGAGTCAACTTCAACTTTGTGCTGTGAGAAAGTTATGTAACTTTATGATTCAACCTGGTGGTGCATAACAGAAACATAAAGTTTAAGTCAAGTATCTACATATATTAAGAGCCTCCTCTTGACAGGTAAGAGCCAACAAAATGAAGCATGCTTTGAAAAAACCCTAGGTATAATACAATAATTATTCATAATTTTTTAATGATAGTAAGTTTTTCCCAAAATCTGTTTAATTTTATAAAAAAATTTATAAAGTAAACAGTAACAAAACAGAATTAGATGTCTCCATTTGTTACCCTAACAAGTACACTAAGTGTAGATGACAAAAAAATAATTCATAGACTATAATTAGAAAGCCTCAAGTGCGTTCCCACCGAGTTAAGCAAATCTATCCTTACAAAAATAAAGGCGACCTTTATTCTAATATTAAATCTTAAAATAGGACATTTATAATTAGAAAGTTAAAACAAAAGGAAGAGGAAATTAAAAACGAAATACGGCACCAAACTTAGCCAAGGTTAATAAACTTTTAGGAGATTAAAATAAATAAAACTGCTCTTCTAACAGTTATTTTTAAACAGATAAACTTCTTATGATTTATTACACCGAAATATCTCTTTCAAAAGAAATTATTTTGAAAAAATAAAATGCACGCCACTATTTTATACCTACTTCCATAAATTTCTTTAAAAACATCCATCTACTTGTTTATAGATAAATTTGTAATAAAAGAAATTCATTTAAATAACAATTAGAAATAATAATACCCTAAGTATTTCTGGTGAAATATAGTCCGGAGTACCAACGGCAACATTGCTCTGTACAGTACCATCCTCATATAGTTTCAAGCAAGATCCAAAATCTGCTAATCTTATATGTCCATTTGCATCGAGCAGAACATTGTCTGGCTTAATGTCTCTACACATATAAATTAATATGGTTAAATATTTTTTTGAATTCCAATTTTTTTTAAGTAATAATTAACAGAAAGACTATACCTATGAACGTATCTGAGATTATGGATTGATGATATTGCTAAAATCATTTCAGCTATATAAAATTTGGCCATGTCTTCAGGAAGGCGATCTTCAAATTTGCTTAGAAGAGTTAAAAGGTCGCCCCCACAGTAATAATCCATAACTAAATACTAAATTAAAAACAGATTAGATAAAACTATCATAAATAATGATAATTAGATAAAGCAGAAGTATATACGTACAAGATTGTTTTCATCCTGAAATGCATAATGTAGATTAGTTATCCACCTCCTATCACCAAATACCAAGACATCACGTTCCTCCTTAGATGGAATTAAAAAAATAATAAATTGATAACGCAAATAATACTCTGCGTAGTAACGTAGTAATAGTCAAATTGATAGCAAACTTCATTCTATCTATCAACCAAAACTTACCTGGAAGCAAGCAGTTTCTGCTCTTTTGAGCATCTCCCATTTGTTCAGAATTTTCATGGCAAATACTTTATCCGAACCTTTCATTTTTACAACACAAACTTCTCCAAAAGCTCCTCTTCCAATTACTTTCACTACTTCGAAGTCCTCGCGTGTCAATCTCAAAGTTTTTACACATACTGCGACTGGTTTAGCTTTAAACGAAAATGAATAAATAAACATACACCCCCAAACTTCGTGATATATCGTAACCTTGAGAAAAAGAGCGTACCAAATTCTATGAAATCCGATACTGTTTTTTCTCGACGTAGTGAAGAATTACAGCATTCATCATACAATACAAGTAGTATATCCAGCAATGTCTCGAGGCTGAAACACTGTCCCTGACC
The DNA here is from genome assembly GCA_011037195.1 of Triatoma infestans. Classification (NCBI taxonomy): domain Eukaryota; kingdom Metazoa; phylum Arthropoda; class Insecta; order Hemiptera; family Reduviidae; genus Triatoma; species Triatoma infestans. The sequence continues at coordinate 67,531 of JAAEAF010014896.1, forward strand.
GAGGACTGGTCCGCCAAGGAACAGTGATTCCAATTGTCGGAGCCGTTTCTCCCCTACGAATTACATAAGAATGTTAAACTTCCATTTATAAAAATTAAATAAATTCAAGAATTCCACCGAATTATGGTAAAAACCTAAATAACTGCAAGAACTGAAGCAAGGTGAATGCGAACATCTGATGTACCGCATTGAGTAAACTCAATGCAGATAGAATTTCTTTAATCCTCATGTCAACGTATAAATATTTCAATATATCTGAATAAATATCAAAATTTACCTGTGGATTCATTGTTGCAAGAATCCTGAACTGCAGGTTTAATTTCAATTGTTGACATTTTTCGGCTGATTTGAGCTACCTCTCTTTTTTTTCAAAGTGCACTTATGCTTCATCATTTTTCATAACTCATTTAATTTATGCCTTCAAGTGTGAGACTAGCACAAATAAAATACAAAAATTTTGAATAATATTTCTTAATTAACACTGGAAATATAACAATATGCTACTTAAAACTTCTGTACAATAAAATAAAAACCGGTAATACAAAAGAATATCTCGCTTACTAGCTGGCAACAGATGAGAATAACAGTCACCAAAAATAGATATGTAGCAGACCACTAATAGATATCGCAGTAAATAAAAACATTCATATGCACTGAAGGTTCTTCTAACCACAATTGACGTTTCAGGAATTATACTTTTTGTGTGCATATCTTTTCATGGACTGTGTATCAATGCAATTAAATATTAAACTCACCGAGTAAATTAATAACATTAAAGTAATTTAATCATAACTGGAATTAACTCTTCCCAGCCCCTTGACCCCTACTGTCCTGTACAAAATATGGCTGCCACACCTTGATAGTCACAGGAATTCTGGGAGTGTGAACTATGGACAAGACTTCCACAATAACAATAAATAATATTAACTTTTGTTAAGAAATGCATTATATCATTTAAAAAGACAATTATTTATGAATTTTAAATTCAATTTTTTTTTTTTTAAGTTAACACTTGCATTTATTTATTTTTTCTGGTGTAAGGGTTATGCAGCGTAAAACTTCATTCAGTAGTTTGCTAGTTTGTAATGGCGGAGTAATGTGTACATTCTTTAAGTTTATATTAATGAATGTCATAGATTAGTACATTAATGTGTTTGAAATAATTGTGCCAATTTATAGGGTTTTTGATAATATTTCATGAATTTTAGCATTAAATTCCTTGCCTTGCAGATATGTAAGCTTAGAAGTGAAGTAAGTAATGCGTTCCAAACGCATTTTATTTGTTTATAGTATATACCTTTAAAGTTTTATGCCTAAAAAAGTTTTGAAAATTTAACAAATTAAAATAATTGAAATAATTTTTGCATATACGAAAGCATCATTTTTCAGTTTCACCGTGATCATTCCAATCGTTCACCTTGCTACTTGTATTACACATCTCACTTACCTGCATTCCTTTACCACACAATTCTCATAAAAATTTTCTATGATTTTTGTGGAATTGAAGCCTTGAGTAAATACAATATTTATTGATTTGTTAAGAATGCTCTTTATTTCATAATTTAAAGGTGAATGTTTATTTCAGATACTCATATGGACTAATTTGACTATTTCTTGATGGTGCTTACCAAAGAAAAGTCTGCGCCCGTCGCAGCTATGGAAGAACCAGTAAAGAAAAAGAGCAAACGTTGTGAAGAAGAGAATAACTATGACTTAGAAACTTTATTGAAGAACTTACTTGGTCAGTGTTTATGTACAATGTCGGAAAGTATGATTTGGCGTCCATTCCGAGGTCTGAAAATACTACGACAAGAGGACAGTCAGGGCTATTGTGTGACTTATATTGCCAACTGGAGCCGCGATAGAACTTTATTGTTTGTTAGTTCTGTGCAAATTTTGTGTGAAACCGCCATCAAACAAAACGCTCGTGGCTTGGTTTGTTCTAGAATAAGTGATGTTTGTGATGCATTGGCAAGAAATGAGTATGGCCTTGTTGATTTTCTAATTGAACTATCCGCTCATACTGATCGTTATGTGAGTTTTGTTAGTGGCAGAGCGTTGACATCTTTTTTCTTGGTGTCAAGAGCTCATGTTGATCCGCGATGGTTGGACAAATTAACAGAGAACGCTTTATCAACAACGCATCCTCAGAAAATGCCTTTTTCGTTGGATGTGATGAAACGAGTGACAGAGTGGAAGGATTGTGAAGAGCACCCTTTGGAAGAAAGAGATGTTCAACCACCAGCGACATGCCATGTACTTAGTGTTAGTGATCCAGACAGTTTAGATAGTAGTCAAATAAAGTGCCTTTGCATTAAAGCCCTTGAAGCCAAATGGCCGGCTATAGTTGGTAAGTTTGATAGAATACTAGCTACTTCTCCTACCCAACATGAATCCACAGTTATCACATTCCTTGGCCTATGGGAAGCTATTATTTCAGTTAAAGCGAATTTGTCCATAGTAGACACTAAACCATTTTATGCACATCTTGCTAACTTTGTGGCATTACTTAACTCAAGAGTATCTCCAGTTGTATGGAAACATATGTTGGATTTATTTAATGAAGTGCTTTGTTACGGAAGCACTTTAGCTTTACAAGATATACTTGCTGAAGAACCCTGCTCGTTGGCCCACCTTATAGTGAGAAGTGTAAAAGATTGGCGGCTTCTAGAAGCAATACCATTCAGGGATGGCAGTGGCAGATTTGGAGGCGGTTCTGGTGATGGAGACCGACCATTATTACAAAAAGCTGTTCTCTTAGTTTTGAAGGCGGTAGCTGTTACTGTAAAAGAAACTCGTTGTGAAAGTTCATCTGATAGTTCAGTTTGTTCGGAATCAGAGGATGCAGATGCAGATATGGCTGTAATAGAAAGAAGTATAAGAGAAGTTCTTCGGCAGTTGGACAATTGTGTTAAAGCTTTACTTCCCTTTCATCCCGAAACCCCATTAGCACAGTGGGTAGTGCAACTGTTTTCGGATCAAGATGATGCTCTCGTTGAAGGTATGGTGTGTTGTCTCGATGTCAGTGTCGGACTTTTTCATAGGGAAAATGCTTCTCAAGACTTACGTAGAGCACTCAGCCCTGCTATATCTTTGGCGCAGTTTCTAAGAACCGTGTCTCACGGACCTGATGTTTTGCTTGATCTTCTTGTTTCTAATGAGACCTGCTTTTTACTTTATCTCCTCAGGCTGCTCAAATATATAAGGAGAAATTGGCATGAATTTGCAACCGTATGTGGTACTGAACTGTCGGAAATAATGTCCGTATTTTCTCGTCTTCATCTTGCCATAGATAGGCTTATTGCGCGGTCTCTATTCCCCTATAATATTAATCCTGTTCTAAAGTTGCTGGAGAAATGTGAACAGATGTATGAAGGTATGAATGTTTAAATTTTGAAACAAAATAAATTCGTTATAATCTTTTGTAAAAAAATAAATATATTTTTAACAAAGTACTTTTGAAAAGTATTTTATGTTATAGTGCAATTACAGTATAAACTCGTTAACTGGTTGTGATTAAAATATTTATATGGCCTAAATGAGTATTAAGCAGATAATTAACTCTCTATTAGTTAAAATTTGAAAGATTGTATATTACAGTATTTTTATAGTTAAGCTTTTTATATCTACGTTTTTACTTTTCATTGATTGAGGATAATTTATTGAGAATATCTTAATGATTTAATTACTATAAGATTTTTTATTTAATATTTTAACCAGAGAAAGGTTTCCCCAAGTTTTTTCTCAGGTTAATTTTCAATTTTGAAATAGATTGAAAACGTTATTCCTTATTTATTTTAAGTACATTAATTTAACAATAGTTACCCAATTTCATTTTAGCCAACTAAACCAGTGCATATATTTTTGAGTTGGTTCATCTCTGAAACATTATATATATAATTGTATAAATGATAAGTTACAAATTAATATTTCATTCCATGACAAACAATGTTAAGACTGTTGTTATGATGCAAAACTTTTTTATATCTGTATTACAAAAATTTAAGTTATAATTTGTTTCTAAATAAAATTGTTCTATAACAGTTTTGTTACTTATCTCTTACAGTTCACTAAATGAAATAATATTTTGTATTCATTTTTTCTTAAAGGGAGGAAAAACATTTTTTTACGAACACTGGACTTTCTCTTAGTGCAAATATAAAAATTTTAATTTACAATTTCTGTAAACTTGAAATTGTTAATGAGTTGTTTACTAGGGTAAACTGTACTTGTAAACTAGTTGGCTTTTTATTTGTAAAGAGATTTTTACTGGCGGAGATTATTTGTTGGTATTTAAGGCAGAGTTTTCCCTAAACGTTAGTACATTCTTGTAGGTATCGGAATTCCAATGTAAGCCTTCTTATTCTGATGTAAGGCTGACAGAGTACTATATAAGGATCTTTGCGGAAGAGGTAGAGTTATTTTTCCTATCAAGTGCTATTTTAGCTTAATGTAGATTCTTTTTACTTTCTCTTTTTTTTTCGATTCATGCTGCTAGGTCTTATGCCATATGTCCTCTTGCTGCCCAATATCTTAGCCCACATCTCAAGGCGGGTTTTCTCTTCTAAATCAGTATTGAAATTAGACATTTACCTAAATATATGTTTCATTGTTATGGGATCGTCATCATTAAGGAGACTGCCTGCAAGGGTTCCACCATCCCTATCCTTTGCAGGTGAGCGTTCAGATAGTCGTGTCCGGTTACAAGCCAAAAACAGCCACACTGGTCGCTCTGGGTAGATCCGCTGGTCCCGGCTGCTAGTTTCATTTGCGCTTAAGCTCAACCTCAATCATCCTTTTCGCGGTATTAAAAGAGTGGGACCTGCGGTTGCGGATATGAGACACCATCTCTTGCTAGACGGTCTGCCACTTCGTTCCGGTGAGTTCGCAATGTGTCGGTACCGACTGTAGGGCCACAATTCTCCTATTCCTCCGGAGGCTGCGCAACTTATTCTGCCACTCACGTATGCATGGTGGCAGTCTGGCCGGTTCGAAATAATGACCGCTTTGGAATCTGTACAAATCACTGCCTTGTTTACATTATTACCAATCCGAAAAAGGCTGCTATAAACTCCCGCTCCACCATTCCTTTATGCCTCTGCTGCAGACTATTACAATAGATTCTATCATCTGTATAATATTAATTAAAATTAGTATATGGACTCAGTATATGGTCACATCTTGAGAGAATGACTTGTGACAGAGTAAAAGAGTATTTAGTGCGGGCAGCTTGCAATTTATTCCGCATAATTCCGTCGATAATTGGCCGAGAAGCCATGGCTACAATAAGGCTGGAGGAACACAATTTGAGTATATATTGTTAATTTTTTTTTATTTGTTCTTATGGGTGTAACTGTTTAATTTACCAAGTAAAAGTTATGTTTCATTTCAAACTGTTGAGTTTTACCTCCTATTTTCAACTGTAGCAGTATTTATGGTAGGACTAAGTATGGATGTGTATGTGTGAATAAAATATCTTAAAAACAGTAAGTTGCAGGAAACTCAAAACTTCTCTTTGGAGTAGAAGGTTTTGTCCAAAATCTATCAATCGGAAGTGCGACTTTACTGAAAGGTTTTTACACTTTTTCGCGATGATCTTTAAACTTTTATTGTATTCACACATCCACACAAACAAAAGCCTAACATTTTTCGAGGAAATAATTTTTGGTGCTTCTAAAGAGTAGCAAAGTTAAGCTTTCCTCAAAAGTACTATTTTTACAATTTATGTTCTATCACCTATGTGTCCATTAAATGCATTGCCAGAATTCGAAATTAAAGAAAATCGATTAACCGGAAGTGCAACTTTACAGGTTTCTGAGTTTTTTGGATTTTTTTTTGTAACAGCTTTAATGATTATCTTTAAATTTGGAATTCTAAGTGCTCAAATATAAACCCATCGTATTTATTTGAAACTACCCGGAAAAATATATTTTAAAACTACCCGGAAAAAATAAATTTATTTTTTTCTCCGGAAAAATATATTTTAGAGGACTTAAAAACTTTAAATGGCACAACTTATATTGCTACTAAAGGATGTCATGCGGTCTGCTACTTAGTGGTTCATCACTATTTATATAGCTCAGAGCAAAGTAATTTACATTTATTAATAATTCCAGGTTAAAAAAAAAGTTACCAATTAAAATTAAAGTTGTACATTGTACTCTGAAAAATTAACATCTTCCAAAACTGGTATTAGTTCAAATCTGTTGAGTATCAGCCGTATTCTATCAACTAAATATAATGTTGAATATGTGGATGGATCCGCAATGCTGGATAACATCTGGTATTTTATCCGTCGTAGCATGCATATTTATGTTCTTCCTGACCGGTTTCGGGACCGGTACAACCAACAACTGTGAGTAACAAGTAACAGAAACATTACGTTGAAGTGAACTCTCTACACGAACTTGGTTAATTTGCTCTGACGATAGATGAAAATCCGAAACCGGTCAGGAAGAACATAAATATGCATGCTGCGACGGATAAAATACCAGATAAATATAATGTGTTTGACTCATTATTCATATCTATAATGAACTATGGAACCCAAGTTTGCAGACATTGACGAATACTGTAAGGTGGAAAAATTACCAAAATGTTTTAAAAAAGATTTTTTTCTCTCCCCATTTGGGCGCCTGATTTGATCATCTAGAAACTGAAGTATCAACTTCATTATTCTTCTTCATTAACTTCGGCTTACAATTATACTCTAAAAAGTAAATTACTTAACTCAACAGATAAGTATGAATATTAGACAGTTTAAAAAGATCCCTGTTCTATGCAATAGATTGGATTTTAACGTTAATTTTTAAGCAAATTCTAGTGATCATAGTGATGTAAATAAATTTGTAGATACACTAAAACATAATTCAGAGATTTTCAGTTTAATAAAAGAGCTCAAGCTAAATTCCATAATATACACAAAGAATTAATATGAATTGGGCGATAACCATGATATCAATAAAAAAAAGTCTGGTGTAAAACACTCACACGACTTTCTCTTAATACAGTTTTTATATGTTTGTATATATGTATATGTATGTTTATATATATGTTATATACATATGTATATACATTTTATATATATATATATAATGACAAATTTTCTTTCAATTTTAAATTTCGCTCGTCTGTCGTAACATAAATAAATTGTAGAGAGCCACAATTGGAGAACAAACAACCTGAATTCCTCAGAACTACCTATGAACCTACGCGCGTAGGCGTGTACTTGGAAGCGTAAAAGAATAAGCGCTTAGTGAACACGCAAATCCAATAGGATGCAATACAAAATAATTACAAAGAGTGGCAAGGGTGATTTGTATTTTCTTACCTTGAAGATGCAGTCGAGAAGAACGAGAACTACTCGTATGCTGAGCTGGAGAAGCTGTGAAGACGCTCTGAAGCGAAAAAGGTTGCTGTGTATATGTGTAAATATGTTCGTGTATGGTTATGTGTGTGTAGGGAAGCTTCGGGAATGAAGCGGTTAGAAAGCGTGCGTTTGGTGATGCGAGTAAGTACTCTCGGAAGCTGGTTGGAGGCATAGATGTAATCTGTGTTTTAAGCACAATACACCCGAGGAGGCAATGAATCTTAACGAAGAAGCAGTTTAGGATGAGCTCTTAAGATTTTGATGCAGTAGAACTTCACACGTATACTTTTGCTAGAAGAGAACAAGCACGCAAGTGACGAAAGGGATGTATTGACCAGTGAAGAAGGGGTGGCTGTGGAGGCGAAATCAACATTTGGTAACGCGAGAGAAGGCGCGAAATCCCCTAACACGCAAGGGCTAAAAGTACGGTGTCTGGCCGGACGACGCGCTCGCGTTGAGTTATACTAATACAGACAGACAAACCTTGCAAGAGGAATCAATCTCCCGCTCGCCTTGAAGCATCGGCTTCAGAAGTTATTGGGAAGGTAATGGACAAAGCTTGACTAAGGGGCGGCGAATTATGCCGGACGCGGATTGTACATACGCAACGCGGTTGATGGAATCGCGGCCAGGATGCAGGGAGGTGATGGGTCCGAGCGGCCATTGGCAGGGGGGGACGTTATCCTGATGCACAAGGGCGACAATGCCTGGAATGATGTCCGTGGCCTGAAGAAGTCATTAGTAAGCTGTTAAAGCGTGTGCAGGTGCTCGTGGCGCCAGCGCTTCCAGAAGTCCTGCTGAATCCGCTGGGTAAATTGCCATCGGGAAAGGCGATTGATGCTAACATACACACAGACCATTCGCTAAAAGCATTTCTAATGTATTAAGGAGGCCCCAGAATATGTATTTACAAAGAATGAAAACGATATTTATTACTATACTTTTTTTAAATTTTAAATCTGAGTGATGCTTTTCCGACCTAAATAGAAAAGTAAAAAAATTGTCGAACCCTAGTTGTCCAGAATTTTGTAAACTTTTTTTCCTAAATAACGCTCTTTTTGACAATCTTTTGAAGTGTAAATGATGAAGGTATGATAACTTCTTCCAGTAGCTATGATATGTTAAGGTTTGTATTACATCAGAAATTTGATATTTTTGTTATTTTGCAGAAAAATCTGATGTGAAACCTTCACACGACTTCCTTTTATTAGTTTTATGAAAATGACAATTATTTTTAAATTCATTAAATTTTGTTCATTTGTCGTAACATAACTATAAATGTGTGGGTACAAGTGCCAATCTAACAACCGAGGCAGATAAAGAATGATTACATTCTAGAGAGGTCAATAATATTGACCAAACACACATGAATTTTATCGTCTCAGATTGCTCAGATCCAACCAAAAACAATTTTTTCGAAATGATAGATTTATTAACTGTACAGTAGGATTCCAAGTTTAAAGGAAACCGTTATATTTGTTTTCGTGAAAATTCCAAAAAACTAAAAACATATTCTGTAAAATCACACTTCCGGTTCGCTGATTTTCTTCAAATTGGGAATTCTAGCAATGCTTCTAATGTATATTAATATTATAGAAGTGGCAGAACCATTCATTGTACTAAAGTGGTACTTTAGAGGAAAGTTTAACGCTACTATTCCCCCAGGTTCCCCCTAAAAAATCAATTTTTCAGAGAAAATGTAGCAAATAAAAGTGATAGGTATTTATGTGTACTGAAAGATAGTATACGAAGTCTAAAGAAAATCGTTGGAGCCGTTTTCAACAAAAACTGAAAAAAGAACGTTTAGTAAAGTCGCACATGGATTTTGCCACAAAATCTTCGTGTTAGTTGTAATGATAGTATATAAACCGAATACCAAATCTGAGCTTCCTGCAGTTTTTCGTTATTGAGAAATTTTGTTCACAAAAAACACACATACAGACCATTCATTTAAGAAGTGCATGTCATACTCTAGGGATTTCATAATATGTAATCATTAAGGTGAAAACTTAAATTTCTAAAATTTGACACGATCTAATTTTATCAGGGATAAGAGAAAGTAAGAAACTTACATCAATAACTGAAGAAACATCCTTTCATTTCGACACCAAACTCAAAAATACCTTTATACCAAAAATTAGCATTTACTCGAAGGAAAAAATATTTGAATAATTAATTAAATAATATTTTCCATTTATTCATAAATATAAGCTGATTGTTTGTTTGGGAGACGCACTAATCGTTTCGAAGAAAATGGAAAATTGATATTTTTTGAACTTCGTGATTAGCGAACAGAATGTTTATTAAAGGAACATAGGTCCAGAAAGAGTTCAAAGGAACACTGAAACTGTTATCTAAAGGGCAACTTATAAATCTGATGTCGAGAAATGCCTGACTGATGAACATATTACTAAAAGGAAAACATTTAAGGAGTAACAAACTAAACAAACATTTTTATATGAAAAATTCCGTTTATTTAAATATGGGTTTGTACATCGATTTAATTTCATGAAAAATTCATGATCTCTTCTACTTATGATACAACAAGCATTTTGTTAAAAAATAAAAGAAAAACGATCTGAAAGGTTTATTTACAATTTATGTCATTAGATAATACAGCGTGAAAATAAATTTCAAGACTTTCAATTATACTAAAATTTCCAGAAGAGATGGAGAGCATCTTTTTAAAAGAGGAATAGTGATCAAGGAAAATAAAGGGTCATTCGAAACAACACAATTTGCAACCGTATTTTAGTTTTAAAGATAAAAATCTGCTTTTTAGAAAAAAAAAAGTTCGAAGCAGTCAATCCATGATGTATGGAGAAAAATTATTTTTTCTCCATACATCATGGATTGACTAATGACTATTTTCTATCATTAAGATTCAATAGGTGGAAATCTAACTTAAATTTTCATCCGTATAATATACCAAGAAATCGTGATGAAATTTATACTACCTGTTATAAACTTGAAAAAAAAAAAAATAATCTAACATCAGCCTAACAAACAAATCGTTTGTTGATACATATATCAAAAGAAAAATGGTAAGATTTCTGGAAATAGTCCTCCTATACATAGCTGTTTAAAAAATTTCATAAATTCTTTATTTCGAAGACCGAAGCCGAAAAGTGGAGCAACGATTAGCAAAATATATAAATAAAAGTGATTTATTAAGTAATAATTACAAGGGAAACCGTTCCGGGAGCATTCATGTACAATATAGCGGACGTAATATGTAAAAACTGTAAAAAAGAAAAAAAAGGTACAGATGAGTCAGCTGAAGGAAAGGGAAAGAAGGATACAGATGTTCTTTAGGAAAGTATAGGTCGAGAAAGGATAACATAAATTCTTAACATAATTTGGAAAGTTTTTATATGCGCCGCACTTCTTTATAGTTTATTAACCAAAAGGAATGGATGAATTCTTTTAATGAAAATGTTTACTAACATAACTGATAAGACAATTTTTCTTGTTGAGGGATTTATCAACGTAACATCAAATGGAAAAAAATTCTTAATAACATGTACATTTACAATTAGGTATCATAATCATCATCTTCATCTGATTTCATCACCAACGAACTTGTGTTGTCATCTATAAGAAGTTCTTTGCTACGATCACTTTCACTTGATTTTGAGTCAGAATCGTTTGATTCAGATTGAATAGTGGCATTTATATCGGTTTCCATATAAAAATTAGCCCCTACCGAAGTTGGCTCGTTGCTCTCTTTCTTAACTTCATTAGTAGAACTCCGCCTGTTTAAAACGTATAATAATTTACTTCCTAAGTACATAACAAACTCATGACAAATTTTAAATAAAGCAAAAAATTTTTTTTCAGATCTGCTTGCAATAGAAAACCAGGAGTAAGAGAAAGTAATAAGTAATTAATTGAAAAAACAAATGCTGCTACTTATATCAAAAAATTATCGAAGAAATAATAACAAATGGGAGAAATTATTTAAAATATTGTACACTGGCGTTTCCTTACTGATGTTGACTCGTTACTTTCTTTTTACTTTCAATTGTAGAGTTATGTATGTAGTAATAGCATATTCTTTTTGTTGTAGAAACCTTATTAAAAGGAAACTTTTTTTTAATAATACGCAGTCAATTCTCTGACATAATTAATAAGATTAATTAAGGTTTATTGAATTAGACCTACAGGTTTAATAAGATTATTAATAGTAGGAAATAATCTAACCTCGTAGAATGGGATGTCGATGAAGAATTATCATTTGTTTGACTATCTGAGGGAACCCAATTGTCGTCATCTGATGTAGCTACTTCGGGAACACTCTTCACTAAATCTCGCAAAAAATCAAACCTGCTTTCTGATAATATACATTGTTTCCTGAAAAATTCCACATAACATGCTTATATAATTTCTCCAAGATACAAATGGAATATATGAATCTGCGACAAAATATCCTAGCATCTTAGTGAAATAAGATTGGGTCAGCACACTGGATAACATCGCAGATCCTTCTTTTTTGTTAGTTCTGAGAAGGTTCGAATTCTCAACCATCGTCAGACTAGGCTATTAAATTCGTTTTGAGATTCACTTCAAAAGTTCACCTATACGGATTTTTTCACTTCAAGCAGAAGTTGAAGTCAACTCTGTACACGAACTTGATATCTATCCTGATGAGGTGCGAATCCGAAACCGGTCATAGCTAATAGAATGATTTCCAATCCCAGTTGTGTCAGGTTATCGTCCCGCAAATACAATCAACAAAGCAACAACTGTGGTGTCTTAACAGTAACATTACGTTGATATAAACTCTCTACACGATTTTCTATAAATTTGCTCTGACGATGGCTGAAAATCCGAAACTGGTCAGGAATATGAAAAGTATGCATGCTACGTCAGGTACCAGATAATAACAAATAGTATGACAATATTTCTATATGATTTTAAGTGCTTAGATTACAAAGAAACAATTATAGTATTCTAATATAAAATTATTTATCTCAATAGAAATCCCTATCATAACCTGAAGTTACCGCACTCAAATTAGACGAATCTTATTCTTTAATTGCAGATTTGCGGGAGAGTAATGATGTTGACCCATTGGACATTTTTTTAGGTGTCTCGGGAAAATCAGATCTAGTCAAGTCTTTTCCTTCTAGAAAACAATTTTTTTAATCTAACACACTTCAATTTTATAACTAGGTTACAGTTTATTTAAATAAATACAATTTTTTTTTTTATAATGCTGAAGAGCAAAATTTTCAATTGAGGAACAGAAACATTTGAAGCTTTCATAACATTAAAAGTAATTAGCATATCTCTCAATAATTTCTTTGATATAATATTCCCGTTCATATATTTATTTTTCCCAAATATAATAGCAAGAATAGGAGAGTTGGCTAAAGACCAAAGCAGTCGATGCCATTAACCATTATAAAAAAAAAAAAAAAAAAAAAAAATAGGAGAAAAATAGTCGTAAATATAGAGAATATTTTCTCCATCTTATGGTCTCAATTATCTGTTATTTCACCGTAGAGGGAAGTGAACTAGCTACTTGGATTTTGGTTTCCCTGCGGATAGCCATGATTTGCATGACCCACACCCACATAAAGTCCTAAAGAAGCAGTTTATATATGTAACCATTGAGTTTAACGTACTCTTTGTCAAACTCTAGCTCACTAACACAGACACACAAATTCCTCTTATAATAATTGCACACTAGTCGGACAATAAGCACTGTTCGCAGTGGATTTGGCCTTAGAGCCAGTCACTCCCTCTTCCCATCATTATCATAAGGTGTCACTTCCTTCAGATGTCATCATTAGATTAATCTTTATGATAAGCTTATTCAAAATCTAGCATACTAAAAATGAAATAATAATTGTGTTTGGATGAAATAATATCTTGTATCTGAAATATAATACTTACATGTGATGAGGACTTAATGTTCTTGCATTTTTCATCATTGTAATATGCATGGACTTTGTTATAAGAGATTTTACAAACAATTCTAAAGTTCGAGGTAAACATAGATTAAGGAAAAATTATACATAATAAAAAATCAATAGGCATCAATGAAAAAAAATCACATTTTGAATGAAATTATGTAAAGAAAAAGAACAGTGGCTTAGACTAAGCAATAACATTTTTATTTTGAAATGTTTAACAGTCCAATAAAGTGATTTTCGAGATTAATTAAACTGAAATAAAATTACCCCTACATGATTCTAGGAAGCAGCATATAAACGTCAAATATCTATATCAAGCAATTATTTAAACCATTGAAACAAATAACCCATTATCAAACTAGGCAAGTAAAAAAAAGGATATAAATTATGACAGGTACAGCTTGAGCAACTTTCCCGACTTCATCATCTGTTTGCATTATCTTCTTAATTCTCCCCTGCATTGTGGGAAAAAAATGAATTATAATCAGTAATAGCAAGACGAACAAAATGAAAGGTATGGATATATATACTCAGGAAAACCTTACAGCAGGAAACCTCGCATTGTATTTCTTCTTTTTACTTGGCATTTCTTTTTAGTTCGTAACAAATATCTTCTCCATGCCTTTCTTTATATATTTTGGATTTACTTAATAAATAAATAAAAACAAAATTAAAAAACTTCTAAACAAGCTTCACAACAAAACGTACTCCGTTGCACGAATCGGTAAAGGTTAACAAACACCATGGTAAAGCAACCGAAGGTTAATTGCCCATATGTAACCTGAAAGCTCCAAATTGAGGGGAAAATGGAATACGCTAAAATTATGTTGTATTCTTTTAAAATCAACAATGCAAAAAAGAAAATTATTGTCGCCTTAAAGATTTTAATAAAAAAAATTTTAAATAAATTTTATATTTGTTGCTAAGTCAAATTCTTAATGTAAAATTCCTTGAGATTTTTTCAAAACTGGCTTTTTAATTAAGCCTTCCAGTGCTTCTGAAAGCGATGGAACACAGAATCTACTAGGAATAGAAGAAATATGTCACCTTCTTAAATTAACTCCGGAAGTTACTGAGATTCAACATTTGAAGATCATCATCATAATCAGCCTCTTTCTCTACGCGTGCAGGGTGAGGCAAAATTTGAAGAAAAAAAAGAAAGCAAAATTAATCCTTAGTCAAGCCATCGACAATATATTTTGTTATCATCAGGTCAAAATATTTTTCGAGAGGAGAAAAATTTTGAAGTTGTTGAGATAAAATACATATATGTTCATGAAAATTCTGGTGAATTCTTTAACCTCAAATTTTGATAGAATATCGCTAAAATATATAAATAAAAAACAGCACTTTCAAGTTCATTAAGATGGACTTTATTAGCAGAATATTGAATAAAAGGCAAATAAATTTAATTAAATTCGTTTATTTAAACACACTAGAAATAAAGTATTTTAATATTTTCAAATTTGCATATAAACAATTCATAATATTTTGATATTTCAATACTTACATATATCACTTGTTAGAAAAGTTATACTACTACTACTACTACTAAATGGCGCTACAGCCCTAGCTGGGCCTGGGCCTCCTCCAAAAAGATCTTGTCGATCTTCTGCTTTTCTTCTCCATACTCTTATACCCAGCTTCCTGAGATCGTCCTCTACATCATCCAGCCCACTTAGCCTCGGTCTTCCTCTTAATCTTTTTCCTCGCGGCCTTCCTGCCATCATCTTTTTGGGTAGTCTGATTTCCGGCATTCTCTGCACATGACCAAGCCACCGCAGTCTTCCTTTCTTAATGAAGGCCACTAAACTGGGTTCCCCGAATAACTCGGAAAGCTCCGTAATATTACGAATTCTCCAGTTTCCATTTTCGTTGACCGGGCCAAAAACCTTTCTCAGGACTTTCCTTTCCCAGACACTCAGGATCATCTCACTCCTTCTAGTCAATATCCAGCTCTCACTTCCATACGGGACGACGGGTCTAACTATCGTCTTGTAAACGACAATCTTAGCTGCACGAGAGAGTGATCTGAAGCTTATTACTCTATTTAAAGCAAAAAGGCATCTACTGGGAAATACTACAGAGTGCAGATTAATGGGAAATTGTGCCCATTAATCTGCACTCTGTTTTCCCTACTTCTCTAAGTTCTTGAAGTCATCATATATTCAGTCTTGTTTTCATTAATATTCAGGCCAGTATATGCCGCTGCTGTTTCCAGCTCCTGAAGTGCGCCGGTTAAGGAGGGTAAGGTGCGCGCTGTGAGAATCACGTCGTCCGCGTATGCCATATGTTGCGTCATCCTAGTCTATATTGTTCTGCCCTTGTTTGTTCGGATGGCTCTTATCGCTTTTTCGAGAGCTAGATTAAATAGGAGAGGCGACAATAGGTCTCCCTGTCTCAGACCACATGTAACCTGGAACTCATCAGACAGAGAGCTGCCAATCTTTACCTAACATCTCGTATTGTTCCAGGTCATCTTAACCAGTTGAACTAGCTTTTTAGGACTCCAAGCACCATCATGTCCCTTGCCACTGTGTCCCTTCTTACCGTATCGTAAGCCTGCTTGACATCTATACAAAGATGATGCAGGCTCACATTATGTTCATAGGTCTTCTATAACAGTTGCCTTAGTGAGAAAATGAGGTCCATTGTGGATCTTCCCTGCCTGAAACCGCACTGGTAATCTCCGACAATCCCTTCAGCCCAGTTGTCAGCCTTCGAGTGATTGCTATGGATAGTATTTTGAAAACCACCGATAGCAGTGCTATGCCACGGTAGTTTTCGCAGAGCATCCTGTCGCCTTTTTTATAAATTGGGCAAAGTTGGCGTTGCTCCAATCCTCTGGCATTCTTTCCTGAGTCCAAATACTCCATATCAGCTTGTACACTTGTCTCGTCACTCGCCATACTTAAGGAACTCGGTGTGTAATCCATCAGTATCTGGGGCCTTATGGTTCTTGATTGATAGGATTATCTCCATAATTTCTTCCTCGTCTGGGGGAACTTCTTCATTTTCCAGTTGTCTGTCCTGCTCTTATTGCCTATCCTGCTCATCATCCTGTTGTATATTGGTGACCGTCTTCCGTTCTCGATATATTGAGAAGATTCTGGAAGTATCTCTTCTATCTATCTGCTATGTCTTTACTATTTCCAAGGAGTTTTCTATCTTCGTCCTTATAAAACGACGGCCTCGGGACATATCCCACTTTAACGTCTTTTACTCCCCAGAAGAACTTCCTTCCATTCTTCATAGTGAAATCCTCCTGTATTTTTTCTAGTTTCTCACTTTCAATTCTTTTTTTCCTCCGACAGAGTTTATTAACTGCTGTTCTCTTCCTTCTAAAATCCTCTGCGGCTGCTCTCGTATGTCTCTGAAGCAGCTTAGTTCTGGCCTCATTTCTTTCTTTAACCGCAAGCTCGCACTCTTCATCATACCAGTCATTTCGCCTTTTCTGCTGCCCTGCTCCAAATACCTCTTTGCCACCTCGATCAGAACAGCCTTAAACTTATTCCAACTTTCCTCTATCAGTCCGCCATTTCCTATATGTTCCAATCCTTCTCCAACTTTCTCTTTATACCCCTGCTGGATCTCATCTACTTTGTTTTTCGACATTATACATATTTTTCCTCTCTCCTCGTAATTTTGGATAGGCGGTTAGTTTCATTTTATATTTTGCCTTCACTAGGAAATGATCAGATTCACAACAAGCTCCTCTATAACTTCTCACATCTTGTATATCTGCTATCCACTAACAGGTGATCGATTTGGTTGCGGGTCACTCCGTCCGGTGACTCCCACTTCTCTTTATGGATATTCTTATAGGCGAAGAATGTGCCACTAATGCGTAACCCCTTAGCAGTGGCAAAATCAATCAATCAATCAATCAATTTTTTTTATTTGTTCAAACGTATGTTTATACAAATGGAGTTGGATATATATAATACATAAATATAAATAGGTTAAATATACAAAAATAAATTAATAAACTGGAAATAATTAATTAACTTAAACAAAACTCTTGCGAACAAAATTATAGCTCATATTAAAATAAAATAAAATATAATTGGGTTTATATTAAACAGAGACATGTACAACTAGATCTCTCAAAGATAGAACATGTAAGAAATATTTATAAAAATTATTAACCTCTTTTATATTATTGAAAGTAAGTGCAGCAGAAAGGGGGGCTTCATACTCACCTAAATATAATTTTCTTAAATTTTCCAGCGCTTCACAAGTACAGACAATATGCTCTAAAGTTTCAAAATCTTTTTTACACATCTGACATATCGCTGCACAATCTATATTATAAAACTTTCTAGAAATAAAAAATCTGAGTAAACCATTCGCAGAGAGGCGAATCTGGCAGATAAATCTAATTTTACTAAAATTGATTCTAAATTTTAAATATTGCTGCACTTCCCCAAAATTAGTGATGGAACGATAAACTGAGCTATAATTTGAATTAATGGCACGTTGTATGTCTAAGGAGAGGCAGTGATTTTTTAACCGAAAAACTAAATCATTCAGATTAGACTGGACAGAATTCAGGCTTTGGTCAGACCACAAATGGTCAGCGCCAACAGTGACAAGCAGATGTCGCAATTGTAAGGCCCAATTATAATCGAGGGGCAAATTACTAAGAACTAAACTTTGGAAACATATTTTCGGAATCCTACTTTCATCCATCTCCAGCAACTTCATCCACCATTTGAGCATTGCCTTAAAAATATGAACTTTAAAGTGGGCATTACCTGTCTCCAACCTTACCATGTAATGAGTGGTGTTTCTAGGCAATGCCAAGAGTCTAGCAGTGGCAAAATCAATCAGGCAATCCCGTTGTCGCTGGATACGTCATGATTGCTATGTTTTCCTATAACAGGCTCAAAAACGCTTTCCTTTCCGACTTTAGCATTCCAATCTCCTAGAACTATCTTTACGTCGTACCTCGGGATGCCATCGATAATGCGCTCCAGTGCACCATAAAATTCATCTTTCTCCTCTTCCGGCTTTTCTTCCGTAAGTGCATGAATACTAATATTATTAAATACTTATATTAAAAAACTTGCCTTAGAGTCTTATCCTACATATTTGGTCATTGACGACCATAAAGACCGTTCTGACTATTGAAGAGTGTATAAGTATTAAGCGTCACTATGTTCACGTCCTTCCATCTTATCTCCTGCAGTGTCACTATATCCATTTTATATTTTACCAGTTCCTGCTCCAGCATTCGGTTGGCTCCTGGTCTAAACAGGCTTCTAACATTCCACGTTCCAATATAAAAAAAGACCATTTCCATGCGTGTGTCGTGCCTTAGAGACTGTCCGGCTATTTCTTTTTTTAGGATTCATAACAATATAGTTTTTACAGGACAGGGTCGTTAGCCGTGCGCCCAACCCCCAACCTGGAGGACCAGGGAGTTTGACTTTGTGGTTTCCTTCCCCTAGATAAACTGCTTTCTCTTCAGCTGTGGAGCTCCATCTGCCCCCGCAGTTCGCCAGCCGTCCCTCAACTCCGCCTGACGATCTCTGGTTCAGACCAGTCTGACCTTTCAGTCTTCAGCTCTGCACCAGTACTGGAAAGTGCTGCTGACCATCCCCACATGTAGACCATTTAGCCATACGTTATACGCGATATGTTACCGGAGAGTACCACGAGGAGGCGGTCTACTTCACTCTCCGTTAGAAAAGTTATGTTCATCCAAAATTTTGAAAAAAAAAAAAAAACGCTTTATTAAGCCTTTTTGACCAGGTTGTGGGCCTTTACATACTAGTTTCACTATTTTGATTTATCTTGGACGGGTTTTGGAGAAATGTGTTGGATAGCATGTGATTGAGCTGATTTATTATGTAAGTAAATAGACCTCACATCTTAGTGCACCATCATTTTTAGAATTGATTGTAAAGCTTATAAGTGATCATCATTAGAGAACAAAATTTATAAATTTTCCTCAACATTTTCAAATCCAGTTCATAATAGAGAAAAAACTCTAGCTCCCGACATTAGAGGTATACGAACTTTTCGCTGAGATCTTCTTGGATTTAAGGATTTACGATTTAATGAACTTCTGTAGTAAAAAAATTTTATTAATAAATACTTTGGTAACCACAATCACAAAAAAAATGTTTGGCTCTGTCAATACAAAAATAATGAATATATATTCCTAGCATACATGACATTAACAAATAAATATAATCATCAAAAGAGAAAGAAGGATAAAATTATTAGGTAAAAATTTATATATATATAAATATATATATTATCTAAAAATAATTCTTAGAAAAGAAATTTACATTCTTCCTCATAAAACGAAAGATAAGTTTGCATTTTAAAAATATATATTCTTTTTCACTAAGGCACTGAAAATTCGTTGAAATTCACATATCTAAGTAAAATGAAAGATCTATTATTATATTTTTCTTTTGACTGGCCGGTTTTTTGGCGTTCACGGATCTTAGGATATATGGAACATTCTATGGAAATGTTTATTAGCACCATTTCCAAATTACCAAATATCTGAAATGAAGGGGGCGAACGCCTGATACTGAGCAGTAAGAAGAAAAAAAAGGCACGCTAGATAGACAAAATTTCAGATTCTCGGTAGCACGGAGAGCATAACGTTCTATTCATAAAAATTAAAGTTAACAATAGTAGCACCGATTTCGTTAAATATATGTAAATTGAATTTTTTTATTTATTTTTATTCAAAACCAAAAGTCAGATCAAAAGAAACTTTAACAGCTAATTAAGAAAAATGAATGATTTGAAACATATAGTTTATATCAAATAATATATTCTTAGAAATCTTCTGAACATGGACAGCTGAAAATGTAACTTAATTATTTTAATCTTTTAGAAATTAATTTATAAATAAAATCAGATAAAATTAAATAAGCGAAGAAATAAAAGTTTCAAAACAGAAAAATATATTTTTTAAAAAAATGAACGTATTTTTTATAAGTAGTTTAAAAAAAAAATAAAAAAAATTGTTTCTTTTTACACATTTATGGATTTCATTTTCTTTCTAAACATGAAGACCGAATTCACAATATTCATTAGTTGCTTATTAATATATATATATTTCTGTTTACACTTAATTTATTATTCGAATGTTTATGCTAAACAATATTTTTAAAAATATATCAAGTATCAAAAAATGACAAAATAAGCCATTTACATATATATATTTCAAACATCAGTGTGTTGTAGTACGCTGGCGAACAGCAGCACCACCAAGGTAAAATCCAAAAGGACCACGCTGAGAAGCCCAAGCTTGATCTACACAGGAACCAATGGCTAGACTTGATAAGTGGTCTGAAACCTGTATTGGTTGGTTTGCTTCTAATCCGCAAAGGCTTAGTTCACGTACTGAGCTCAATCCAAGCAAGGGATCTACACTGCGACTGGTAGCACCAACTATTCCATCTAAACACAGCCGTGACAACTGCTGACATTTCTCTATTCCTCTAAAATTATGAAGAAATTAATTATTAAAGAACATAATTCCATTAATTAAATAAAATAAATATATGTAAGGAAATTTTGGGATTTATGTAAATGCACTGTAATATTTCTATTAAATTTAGGCAATACGAGTGAAAAGAAAGACGAACAGATAATTTGGTATATACTTATGAGCAAATTTGGTATATACTATCTGATGCCTGCTCTACAACAGTTTTTAGTTGGAAATAGTTTGATTTCCTAAATTCAATTAGTTGGAAATCAAATCACTAGGAAATGAAATATTAACCAAAGAATAGAAATAAAAGAAAAAATAAAATGCAGAACCTTTGCGACTTAAAAGTCTATTGTGGTTCCCTTGGTTGCCAGTTAGTGTATGGCCATAGAACGTAGTCATAGTTTCTTAGAATGTTTGAAGAAGTGGGTGAGCTAGAGTTTGCCTGAGGGTATTTATATCCAAGTAGTTGCACATGGCCTCTACTGGCCGCCTTGTGTGTTTGTTTGAGTTGGAGTGTAATTTAAATGTAATTAGACTGGCATACCAGCAGGGTCGCCAAGATCCATGAAGAAGAGGCTAATCCACTTCCTACTTTGAGGTCTACTGTCAGTTAGGATTTCAAATGACAACGAATCAACATTTCATCTAAACTGTACAAATATAGTCAGGAGATTCAAGGAATTCTTAAGCAAATGCAGTCTTAGGATTAGTTACTATAATAATTATTTAAATAATACCAACTTGATTAATTCACTGATTTCATAATCAGTAGCCGTGCAATAAGATAAGTCTAGAAGTGTAAGCATTGAAGGTGAAAAATGTTGAAGAAAAAATGCCACTTCTCTGATTGTTGTTATTCCTGTACCAGCCATTTTTAATTCAATAATGGCATGATGATTAAGTCTTCCCAATAAATCGATCACTCCTTCACTTCCAATTTCATTAAAATTTATATCCAATCTTTCTAAGCAGTCTGCAAAAATATCGATAACTATTCTATTTAATACAATTATTGGATTATTATATAAACTTATTAGGATTTTCCCCCTAAAGTTGAGAAATTGACCATATCCTTAAATGGAAGGGAAAATAATATAAATTGCAAATTACAATAAATATAATGACAGGTCTTTATTATGCATAATATGTTAGAATATACATTTTACCTACCTAGAGAATAATATGGACATGATCTGAATGATTCTTGCGTTAAATTGACGGAAGGCAAACTAAGTGTGCGTAGAGATGGGATTATGTTAAGAAGATCAGCCAATGATGAAAGACAGTCAGACAAAGAATTGCAGCCAAGATATAGACACTCTAACCTCTTCAAATTAAAAAATAAGCATATATCGAGATTAAAAAATACTGATGATAAAATATATTAATGGATTCAAACAATTAATAAAATAAATAAAAAGATGAAGGAAAGAGTACCTGAAGTGCTCTGTTGTCAACAATAATTCTTGCAAAAGTAGCAAGACCGCTTGATGTAATGTTGATGTTGCTAAGATCTAAAGATTTTAGCTGGCTCAACTTGACGACACAATTAGCTACATCCTATGTGGAAAGAAAATAATTTCAATTAGAAATCTAAAATGAAAAGAAGTAATTTCAATATACTTCTTTAATCATTGATATTATTAATCTTTGTGATGCAGAAAAATACTGTTTTTCTTAGAATAGAAAAAACAAAATGTGAACACAACGCGACCCTCTCTCACTAATTTCTCCATTTCTGATAAACAACTTTTTTTGCAATTATTACTCAGAATTATCTTCTACTTGATGTTATAGTTCTCCAAGAATACCCTTAAATCAATTTTCTCGATAAAAATCTTTCAAAAATAAGTGATAGAGATGTTCATGAAAGTGAAACGTTTATAAAGATAAAATATTTTTGTATGAGGCATCAGAAATCAATAAATTTTGTCTGAATAGAGGTATAGTAAAAAGTAACAAAGAAAAAGTAAAATGTAATAAGTGGAACCTTTTCGAAAAAATCGAGAAAAACTGAAGAAGAATGTATTCAATAAGAAAAACTGAAAAAGAATGTATTCAATAGTATCAATGAGTACTTTATTAAAATTATATTTTACCAACAATGTAGTAGAGTCATTCCTGCTTGAACTTACTTTTATATATGTATCCGATATATTATTTCCTGATAAACAAAGCACTTGCAATGGAAGATGATAAGATAACGCCTTTAAAATCGGACCCAGTTGTTTATGGTCGAGATAGAAATCATTTAAATTAACACTATTTGTAGCCAAACAAGCATCTAATTCGGCTGTCACCTGCCCATCTGAAACTAAAATTTCACATTGAAGATGTAAAGATGGAGGAGAACCAATGCTACTTAAATTTAATAATAATAATAAAATTAAACACCTATGTTTCCATTAAGGCAAGCTTCTTGATAGATTGTGCTTAGTGGAGGTAATTTCCATGACTGTACACGACCATAAAGTTCACCCATACCTATGAGTAATGTCACGGGATCAGAATCAACCAGTAGGGCACCATCTTGGGTCTCTATTCTTAAAACAGGCTCAATTCCTTCTAAACTGAAATATCAATAAATAAGCTTTTATTTAGACCTTCATCTGGGATATTGTTTTTAACTAATTTCGGAAACATACCTTCTATATCGAATAGCTAATTCATTGGCTAGCCAAGAAACTGTAAGAGGCTGAGAAGGAGACTGTGGCAATGGCACTAACAATAGTTTTCCTTCTACCCTAACTTTTACACATGTCTAAACATAAAATATGTATGAACTATAAAAAATAATAATAATAATAAATAAATGCTGAATCAACTGAATTTTATCTTTTACATAGAAAAAAAAATGAAGGTTTCTCTAATTTATGATGATTCAACCAAAAATCCTTTAACCTATATTTGTTTAGCATTCATCATTATATTAAAAATTTTAAATCAAGTACGAATTCTATATTTAACTCCAGTGATTTGTTTCTTAAATTAATAATTCGCAAATTTAATAATTCTAATTCGTGAATCAATTTGTTATATGAGAGATGGCTACTTCATATATTTACTTTTCATGTATAGATTAGATTCTTTCTACAATCATTTCTAAAATATATTGGTTGAAAATTTACTTACATTACGTCAAATCCGCAAGATTATAAATCTTGCTTTCTCTCATTTAATCTATCTCTACATCTCCACACACAATTATCAATCACTCTTTTTTTATATACTAGATTCATACTTTTATCACACAATCTACACTTTCTTTCTGAAGCAATCAAACTCTCTTTTATATACTAATCAATTGTCCCATGCAACCCTTATACCGTAAAATGTGCTTCCGCTTGTAAACTAAAAGAAAGCTAAAGAACCAATATTTATAAGTAATGAAGTTTATTACAAAAGTAATTTTTTAAATTCACAATTCTCTAATTGATACTAATAATATACAAAAATAAATCCTTCTCAAAGATGTATTTTATACAGAGTACACTAATTATTTTTTTTTAATTTGAATTCATACTATACTGCTTGGTGCTATATATACTTTTTGTTATTTAATAATCACTTGTCAAAAAATACATTGGTAGATAGGCCTTAAATATAATAATAAGTATTTATTATATTTCTTCAATAGATAATTGTCCATATTTCGGTGACGGCCATTACAACTTTGAACTCTCCATTGCTGCATATTTAGATTTTTTAATTATACTGTTTGAAATATATGAATAAGTGGTTTTTGTAAAGTGAGTAGTGTAATGTGATATATTGTGAAAAAATTGCATCATTCCGATACAGATAAATAAGTGGGATGTCCATTTAGTAGTCATCCACCGAATGGTAATCTTACTAAATGGATTTAAAAAAATGAAAGCTACTTATAAATCTATAATACTGCTTGAAATGCAACATATCGGAATGTTTGAAACATTTGCAAAAGAAGTCTTTTGTACTTACAAACTGATGAGTTGGCAGTGGTTGAATATGATTTTGTAAAGCTACTTCGGGCACCTGAGAAGTCTTTACTACTTTCTCTTTTGTCACACCTGTGGCCATTAGAGATATCTGTTTTCTACGTACTGCATTCATTTCCTTCAGTCTAGTAAATAAATTTATACATTTATCCAAGTCTAATTGATATCTGCTATACTTAAAGTTAATAAAAGGCACGATGCAAATAACAAAAATGAATTTAGACTTCAAGACATGTTTTCTATGTACAGCATTCACCTATTTATAGTAAATAAATCATACATTTATCTAAATATAACTGTTAACTGATACTTTTACATTAAAAATATATTTAAATGATAAATAACAAAAAAGAATTTAGATTAAAAAAAAATAATATAAACAATTTCCAATTACTTATTGCTAAAGATCCCTGATGTGGAGGGCGTATCCTTACTTTCTTCTGGAACAGGTACTCTATGAGAAGGTTCATCACTATTTTTAAAAGCAGTTAACATCACATTAACATCTTCTGAATCCGTTGAGTTCTAAAGGTAAAATGAAAATCATGAGAAAATAAAATAGGAGATAACAAAAATACGTTTTGAAAGATAAAGTAAGTTTATATTATTTTTATATTCATAGCAATAAATATACCGAAAGACTGCAATCTTCAGAAGGAGGTGATGAAGGCGCTGAACTAGGCAACTGCTCCGACGTTTCTCCGCGAATAGCATGATTATTGCTGCTTCTCCTTTGAGGCTGACCACCTCCAAACTCACAAACACGCCTTTTCTTATTCGGACGAATTAAATCTAAATCTTCCTCTAACCAGTTGTCTCCAATACATTCTTCGGAAGGGAGTAAGGCTGGAATTGATGTAGGTTTTGCCATAGGACTTACCTAAATCCACGTGAAATTGAACAAAATTACAAATTCAAAATTAGAATTGGGGAATTTTTAATTCCTTTAACGACGGAATAATAAAAGTAAATTAAAATGCAGATTCACTTTATCGTCTTTATTTAGTATAAGTATTATATCTAAATAAATAATAATTTTGTTGGAACTCAGGTAAACTCTGATTAACTAATATTCTCAAATATGTATATTAAATATTTTTAAATATCTGGGGAAATATCTATTCGAGACAACTCTTTCAGCCTTTACTAAAAAGGAGTTTAAAAAAGTTAAAAACTTGGGGAAAGTGGGTTCCTTAGTAAATTACCTTCTGAAGCCGTCTATCTGGTTGGAAGGTTCTCTGGAAACGTGAAGCAAGCGAAGCATTAATGGAATTCTGTGAAGTGTTGAGGTATACGAGCAAAACAGAGAAGGCCTTAATGAGGGTCATTATTCACTATTCAGGTGTTCTCACATATGCCGGAAAAGAAAGTTCCTAAGCGCCTTCGGGTCAGGATTCTAGCGGTGGAGATGAATGGGTTTTGCAATGCATAAGAGTGCAAGCTTGCTTAACTGTCGAATGAGAATGCCGCGTGAAAGAAAACAGTTATTCTTCTGGATAGGCTAAAAAGATAGACATTCTTATGGTTTGGCTGACCATGGATGTCTTTAGGGGATTACCGATGAAAGTCTTGAACTAATTTCCTCCAGATGCTGAATGCGCGGCCATTCTAAACCTATCTAGCATGGAAATGTTTAAAAGATGATGAGCTCCCAGAGGAATCTGAAGGAGGAACAATGAATGGATCGCCACAGATAGGGTTTAAGAATCCACAGTTACCACCGACAATTCAAAAAACCTTTGAAAGAAGAGGAACTAAAAGTAACGTAATATCTACTTTTTTTCAGGTGGGCTCAACACCTAACTACCAAATTAAGTTCGTGAACGGGGAGCAGAAGCACATATGTAAGAAGAGGAACTATTACACGAGAAGAAAAATTTCTTAAAAAAAATTAAAAGTCATTAGTAAAGTGCATTATGACATGGTTGTCAAGTTTGTTTCTTGAAAATAAAATGAAACAATTATTATTATTTTTATGGCGCAAATATTTAAAAATGAAAATTGAGAATTAAAGGAAACATTAATTATACTTTACATTAATTAATACTTTCTCTCATCAGAAATAGATGTGTTCAACCTGGTTTAAAAAGGAATTTGAACGTTAAGCTACATTAAATTTATAGCAGCTTAGAAAAGGCAAAGAAATCAACATTAAAAAGTATCTAAGTCTCTACAAAAGCCTTAATAATAACAAGGGCTATTAAAAGTTTAATAGAAAACATAAGGAAAAAAACTTTGCTCACTCATTTTTATTTTCAAGCAGCATCATAAAATCCAACCAAAGATTTCTGGCAAAATAAATTTTTCAATTTATTATTTTGTACTTAAAAAGATTTTGATGAATATGGATTTTTTAAGCTTTGGAGTGTAAGAAGTTTAATGAAGACACTTATTATGGGTTTTCCTAAAAATGACTAATATTTTTCGATTAACCCAATCGAATCAACAGTACTGTTTGTATCAAAATAGACATGCAAAAGGAACCAAAAGAAAAAAGAATGACAATTTACTCACTTCGATAAAGCACTCTCCATAGACGCGAGAAAGAATTAAGACAAATTACACTATCATTGCTGATTTTTTTTTGGTTTTTTAAATGAACTTATATAGGGTAAAAAAAATGTTAAACTTAAGCAAATTCTTACTATATGTTGATGTCTAAACCTCAATGCTTTCATGGCATTCTCATATTCATCTGCCGCATCCTCAACTGGATTAAGCCTAGGAGAATTTATATTATCTTTACTTTTCCTTCCTTGAGTAGATGCTGCAATTATATATAAAATAATGTAATAAACTTTATTACAAAAAATAACAGAAAAGAACCAATGCAGCATTTCCAATTGAAGCATATGCAGAAGTATATAGTGCATACCTGAATGTTTCATAGAATGCTCAGATCTTCTAGATTGCCTTCCTTCTTTAAAAGATGAATCCTTCTGACCAAGTGATTCTTTAGTTGAAATCTTCTGCCCAGCTAAACATAGCAAACGATAATTGGGATTATGACTATTAATA
Organism: Triatoma infestans; assembly: GCA_011037195.1. Lineage (NCBI taxonomy): Eukaryota > Metazoa > Arthropoda > Insecta > Hemiptera > Reduviidae > Triatoma > Triatoma infestans. The sequence continues at coordinate 95,284 of JAAEAF010014896.1, forward strand.
ATATAATAGTACACTATGAACTGCACACAAACTGACCTTTCTCCAGTATTTGCTGTATTTTCTTGTAAATGGATATATATTGTGCAAGAGTGCAATCATCTAAATCAACACCTAGTTCCTTCAATCTCCTCTTTCTCCATGAAGCTAGGCAATCCAAAACGCTTTCTCCCTAATCAAATGTTAAATTAAAAAAGATAGATATATCTTCTGAAGAAATATTTTTCTTTTTTAAGAAAATCAAAAATACATGTTCCGATAATCTATATGTCACGCAATATATATATATAGTTTCTAATATTCCCCACCCTAGTCTAATAACGGTTAAAAAACGGGTTTTTCCTTCCTCCCACCACCATCCTTATTCTTCTCATGGCAGTGCAGCACCAACATTGATAGTGTGAGCATGTAATTTATTTTAAATTTCCTTTTTTTTTTTTTGTCTTTAATGTTTACAATTTTTTGCGTTATCATTTTTCAACATCATTATTTTTCTATTACTTTATTTTTGTAGATTCCTCTGACGAACGCAAGCAATGTTCGCCGAAACGTTTGTAAAAATTAAAAAAAAGGAAAAATTATTCTTTGCATTCTCTTCACCGCTCTCATCAGCGACAATTTTTGAAAGAGAAAAAATGTACATTATAATTAAATGAAATTTATGCCAAAAAGTCAGACTTGTGTAAATGAACAAATTTAGGCATTTACTAAAATAGAAAGTTTATTCTGGAGTTCCAAGAATTACAATAGATTAATTTAATTTGGTGGATCATTCTTCCCAAGAGACAAATTAATTCTAAACCGATCTTCTTCATTCAATGAAAACAATCTAAAACACAGAGGAAAAAAAGCACCCCCTGTGCGGAAGCTTCAGAGGTCGAGACTCAATGACTCAATTATTATTATTATTATTTTTTTTAATAACCACATTGTTGAAGTTTATAATTCTTCAGTTTTTCATTTTAATCATCCTTGGCATTGTAAAACAAACAAAATCTACTAGATGGAGGTGGTTTAAAAAAAGCTGTTTTTTATCAACCCATCGATAAAGCTCATCAAGAAATATATCAGATGTTTTATTTTGCTAAATAAATTTTCTTACACTGTTAGTTCTCATCAGAGGAGAAGCTCCATAGCTTAACAACAATTCTATGCAATCCAAACTTCCGTTTGAAGCCGCATCTAATAACGGAGTGACACCATCGCAGTGTGGTCCACCACGATCGTTCACTGCAGCACCTTTGGAAAGTAATACTTCGGCAACGCCTCTGTGCCCATGATTGCATGCTTCATGAAGTGGTGTCCACCCACTGTAATCTTTTATATCAATACTGTGTCCCTGTAACAAATTTAATGTATAAATCCCCACAAGCAGTACTTGAGGATTTTTAAGCTAAGGCAGATAAATGTTAAATTGGATACTTTATTTAATAAAATCTCACACAGACTTTCTCTTAATGCAGTTAATAATACAATTATAAAATTGATAAATTTTCTTTAAACTTGCAAATTTTTATACAGATGTCCTAATATAAATGTTGATGTTGATTAGTACTTGAGGCATGAGTGGGTTTAACATTAAAGCGCCACTAACATTTGAAATGTCATGTCATAAATTCCTCAGAAAACCCATAAAATAATTTTTCTGAAAAATGTTTCAAATAAAAATGACGTGTATTCATGTGTTTACGCAATTTAAAGAAAAATTTTACTGATACAATACTTCCTCTGCGTATCCCCAGAAAGTAATTACTTTCTCTTAATGCAATCTCAGTTACAAATTTTTGTAAGCATAATGTTAAACTCCCTCAGAGCCCCACTAAAATTAATTTTCTCAGAATGTTTCCATAAAAGTCATAGACTTCCATTTGTGCCTACATTATAGAAGTTACCCACAATAATCATTCCATAAACGGAGCAGGATATAATTATTAAGAAGCTATTAGTCTCAATACTGGATGCACCCAGTTATAACATCTAAAATGCAGCTTGTCCAGTCAATGGATGGAGAACATTTCTTCATCAAAGAGATGGCAGCAAAAGCGGGGAATACGTTGGTTGCGCTTTTGCAGTTTATCTGCGCCGTGCGATGCTCGGAAGAACAATTTCTGCTTTCAATTTTGTTTTAATAATCAGACAGAGCAACTGGCTATTTTGGAATCCGGAGAGGATTCTAAAATTGAAGTTGCAGACTTCTGCAACCATAGAAGAGATTACCTAAAATCTCTGGAAAATAATGGATTTGGCCCCGTGTCCTCACAATTTTACAGTAATTACTGATTAAGCGTCTGTAAAAACGAACAGAAGCGTTATTGATTCAAAAAACTTTTGCTGTTTATTTTTTCCAAAAAAAAAGCTTCCTTGCTGGTTCTTGGTTACACTAAACTCCAGAAGCAAGGAATAGCTGTGAGGGGTCTCCTGCGTCCTCGTCGCCGGGGCTGGTAACCGGTCTATCCTTGACCAGGCAGAGACTTGTAGATAAGAGGATTAGGTGAATTGTAAATTAAGAGAGGGTACGGTGGCACCCAACCGCTCTTTTCAGAATGAGGGCGTGGCCAATTCGGCCTTTGCCCGCTGTAAAATTGTACATATTTATTTTGTACATTTTATATTGTACATATGTATGTAGCGCAATTTTATTTATTTATTTTATTGGATTGTTTTTTATCATAGTCAAATTATTTATATTTATATTATTAGTGACTCTCAAACCTAGTTTAACGTATTAGGACACTTCCTAATTATAACTGTTGGTATTTGTAGAACGAGAATGAATGTGAGTGCTGAGGAGAGGAGTTTTGAGGTGTGGCAAAAAGTATGAGTGATTAGAACGGGGGTTCTGTGCAGGAATTGTTGGTGAACGTCTCTGGCACATGCGCTAACAATTCCAATACAAAAGGACCACAGGCCTATGTTTCTGTCGAATGGGTCGAAGACTCTGGCATCGTTAAAGGGAAGACTGTTCCGATCAACGATGTTTTACCACGTATCTCCAGCAGGGGAACCTATGTCAATAAAAATAAGGACGTGGCGCAAACGGTTATCACTGACGAAAATCTCGATCGTGAAATAGTAAAGGAACCTTCTAATGATTGTAATAATGCTGATAACGACCCCTTCGAGAACTCCGGGCGTAGGATTTGCGTTATGTGTAAGCTCTCTTTTAAAAATGAAAGGGGTCCACGAACGCATATCGCTAAGAAACATCCAGTTGAAGCTAACACACTTAAACTTGCCAGGATTCTCCCAAATCTTAGTAGTAACGTTAAGGCATCAACACCCCTGGTTTCAACCAAGAACGATATTAACAACTGGTCTGCTACGTTTAAAGAAATTTGAAAGGTTGTGGGCAGTCGCTGGAAAGTTTCAAACCCGATGAGTTGGACTCGGCTATGGATGGCTTTCTCAAATTCCCTCCTGATGCCAATTATCAGCTTCCCGGCCCTAAACATCTCGCCATTCGTTATTTTAAAATGAGGCAAACAAGCAAAATAGCAATGAATGGAAAAGGTGCCAGTACTGTGTCTAATCCACAGATGTCCAATAAAGCAGTGAAAGATAGGAGAAGAGAATAGTTCCAGTACGAACTAGCGCAATACAATTATTATAACCGTCGAAAGAAGGTCGTTCAAACTATCATGAATTCAGACGCACCTAAACAGTGTCCCATTGAGGTTCCAAAAATAGAAGCCCATTTCAAAGCAGTATTCGGAGTTGAAAATGCAAACTTACTTGGGAAGTATGTTGCCTCCCCATCACACCCTAATATGATGACAGTAGGTCTGGAAAATGTCTTTAGTGCGATAAAGACTACCTCACTGGATACTTCGGCTGGTCCTGATGGAGTGCTGATTAGAACAGTGCGAGCTTTGGATGTGGCGCATATTATAAGAACTATTATAGTAATTCTTCTAAAGGACCTTCTACGTTCCTAAAAATCTTCGCCAAGCTAGAACATACTGGTGCATAAAGGAAAGGGATCAGCAACTAATATATCGTCATGGAGACATAAATCTATATTCTACATCATCCGTCGTATAATAGAGAAGGTTTTGGACGCAGAATTAAGGTCGCAGATTTATTTTCACCCATATCAACGGGGTTTTGTCAGATGATTGCCTGGACGTCATTTAAGGTTAGTAGATTCAGTGCTGAAAGATGCTCGGAATAAGAAAGCCAATGGCACGGTTGCGTTTCTCGATGTCAACAGTGCTTTTGACACTGCTGGACACCAGCACATCATTCAAGTACTTAAGGCGAGAGGGATATCCGGGGATCTTTTAAACTTGGTTTCTTCCTTGCTATGCCACAATGTCCTGAACGTCAGTATAGGGCCCAAAAAATCAGGTTCTATCGAGGTTCGTAGAGGTGTGCCACAGGGGGCCCGCTCTCGCCTACTCTCTTCAATCTCTCCATAGATCATGTGTACAGAGAGATTTGCGACTCTCCAATGTGGTTATAGACTTGATGTTTCTGAACATCCGATAATTCTAGCGGGGTTCGCTGATGACCAGGCGATTACGGCGTGTAGTGCGAAGGCAGCCGAAAGAATCGTTGACACGGTTATCCGAACATTAAGAGAAATTGGTTAGAAAGTGAATCCGGTCAAGAGCACGGCAATAGTAGTGGAGAATGGATTACTGCAACACAAAACTCTAACATTGGAGGATGGAGATCTAATTCCATCTATTAAGGACGGTGAAATAATTAAATATTTGGGGTGTACCTTTTCGGATGAACCCATCTTTAAAGAAAGTGCCATTCAGAAACTAAACAATAATATGGACAAGCTGTAAGTCAGTAGTCTATTGAAACCCGACCAGAAACTGAACGTAATTAATCAATATCTATTCCCTATGCTCGCAAACGGCTCCCTTAATTAAACTGAGTTCCGAATTGCTTGGGGGGTATCGATGTTATTATAAGGCTTAGTGTGAAAGCAATGCTAGGTTTACCTGCCAATACTTCAACTGCAATGCTCTATTCTCCACGTCGATTCCGGGGTCTCGGATTATTACGGTGCGATTCGGAAGCTCCGCTACAACACTGGTCTCTTGCACAAAAGCTAGCGAGAATTGAGGATCCACTTTTCCAATCTACCTTTGACTCCACTAAGGAAGTGCAGGAATGTAAGGTTCGTCTGGGTCCCATTACTGCAAATGCCATCTGTTAGGCACCTGCGACGCTTCCTAAGAGAAGCGGCCTTTGAAGAATGGAGTAAATGTAACTGGCAGAGTATCGGTGTTTGCCAATTTAAAGGCGAACAATTTCGTCTGTGAGAAAAAATTGCTTTCGGGTTCCAAGTGGACAAACGCCATAAAGCTCAGCATTAATTGGCGCCTCTCCGTGGTGTACCCGGAGTTGGTGACCGGTTCTTGGGGAATGCTGGACCCCTCTGCCGCAAGTGTGGCAGAGAGAATGAAACTCCGGCCTATGTTCTTGGGCATTGTCCAAATAGTATGCTCCTTGTGACGCGGGGCCATCACCGAGTTAAACAAACATTAATGGACCGGTTAAGCGAAAAAGGTTCTACCTGCACGAAGAATATATAGTGTCGACACTGACGGTGCTTCAAGGTACGCCGATTTCATTGCCTTTGCCGAGAGTGGGAAATCAGCAATGATCCTAGATCCCACAATTCGTTATGAAACCAATGACTGTGATCAGGCAAGTAAGGTGGACTTGGAGAAAAAGCCATATATGAAAAGTGCATTCCTTATTATAAAGAAAAATTTAGAGAGCAATATGGCGATAGGGATTACACTGTTCACGGCCTGTGGTTTGGGGCAAGAGGTACTATCCCGCAGACAACTCGAGGTTTTTTGGACGAGATCGGTATTGAACCATCTAAATTGACAAGCCTAGTAAAGTCATCAATTCTAGACCCAGTAGGCATCATTCACAATCATATATATAGTTATTAATTTCCTTTTTTTTTTTTCTTTTATTTTTTCTTTCTCTCTTTCTTTCTGTTTACTTTTTTCTTCCTTCGTGACTTTTAATATTTTATGTTCCCGTATCAGAAATTGTTTTATTTACATTGCATGTTGCGACAGCTTGCAATACGCTTACTTTCTTTATTTTTTATTTTTATTATGGACGTAATGTTGTCTTGGGATAGATCAGAATGCTGTGTTTTTGCACCTCAACAAAGTTGAGCAGCCCCTTTTTATTGTAAATCCAATCAATAAAATGTTTTCTCTTCTCTCACTAGCTTTAAACAGATCATATTTCATGTTTGAAGAGAAGGCAGATGAACTCTTCAAACATGCCGCATAGGATCTTCACGGTCACTTCCATGCATCTATGATAACAGAAAAATAGGAGAGGATAATACACAAGTTTGGGAATGGCTATAGACAGAATGCCAGAAGAGTTCCCTCATAAAGGAATTACTTTTGACTATGGATTGAGAAAAAAATCATCGCTGAGAATGAATTAATTTTTAAGGAACTGATATTTTTTGGACCTGGCAGGATTAGGGCATCATCGTTTTTGGATCCCTGACTGATTCATAAGTTCCCAGACTAGCTGCTCCATCTTCGACAATTATTAATAAGTAATTCTTTCTGGCACCCATCACTGATGGCATTTCGTACTTGGCCTGAATATAGATAAATTACTTTTGAGCCACAAAAAATTGTCAGATTGATAACTTAACCAACACACGCAGAGGCGCAGAGAGAGAGAGAGAGAAACAGAGGAACCCAATTTCTAAACATTTTTTATGAGGATAATGAATAACCTGATATGTTTATGATCAGAGGACTTCAAAACAGAACTTGCGATAACTTAATTTCAAAAGTCGGTCACGAATGCCTTAGTGAAAGAAAGAAAAAAGCTGACTGATCCCATTGAAATATACATATATATAAATACAAAATAATACAAAAATGGTTTTCAAATCATCAGGCCTTAAAATTATAATGGGATGTTTATATGGCAATGGCCATAAAAAATACTCTCTCTTCATTTCAGTCTCAACGTACACTCCACTCCTAGCCTGAAGAAGGGCACCAATGGCACCCGAAACAAAGCAACAAATAATTATTTTTTCTTTAAAAACTCCTCTGGCTATTGCATATAAACATCTTATTATTACAAAAAAGTATTACTGAAGGCATAATTGTTTATGTACCTGATCAATAAGTTTTGCAACAAGTATTTCATTTCCAGAAATAGCAGCTAGATGCAGCGGAGTTTCGCCTTTCTCATTTCTTTTCTGTAAGTTAGTTTTGGGTTTTGCTCTTGTTCTTGTAATTTTTCGCTTTTCATCTTCATCATCGCCATCGCCATCTATATCTGTTTTAACCGCATAAGGATCGTTTCAAATTTATGAGGTATGCTTCATTAGCTTTGACGATATCCAGGACACGATAATCTCACTGAGAAGGGAATTAAAAAAGTGCTACATACCAGAAATCTCATCTAGATTTATATGGATGCCAAACTGCTTTTTTTCTTCATCATCTTCTTCTTCTTCTGATTCTGACTCATCCAGATGACTATAATTCACTAGCTCTCTCTGAATTTCCTCTGAAAATTTCATATTAAGTTGATGAAATATCAATATTCTTAAGGCATAACTTATATATTATATTTTGATTATTCTTTATAGGAAAAGAGTTATTGGTCTAAATCTAGAAAAGAGGGCTAATCTAATTAATATAAAACGTTTTCTTTAATATGATATTTACTCACCAGCCTTTGCAAAACATTTCGCATCTGATAACGCATTATAGGCACATTTCAAAACGGCTTTTTTCAGTTGATCACTCCCTGCTGATTCCGAATTAATTTTTGCTTTCTCATAGTGTTCTATCATTCGATCAGTATCTCCCATCAAAGTATATAATTCCGCAATGTTCATATTTGTTTTGCAAGCCTAATAAAAGTAACATAGAATTTCAATTTTAAACACAAATATATATTATTTCTGGAAAATTCTTCTCGTCCGTTCTTAAATGATGGATGAGGATAGTGAGATTCGGTCTTTTTAAAAATGAAAAACTTACATTTTTGCCGTTTCGACAAATATATTGTCTTTATCAAGGCATAAAAATAAGAAATGTTAAACTTCAAAACATGACAACTTTACATTATATTTTTGGAAAATAAATATGTGGGATCACTGCAACACCACAGAGAATTATTCTCTGAACAGAGAGAACTATTCTCTGTGGTGTTTCAGTGTTCCCACCTATTTATTTTCCAAAAATATAATGTAAAGTTGTCATGTTTTAAAGTTTAACATTTCTTATTTTTATGCCTTGATATAGATAATATATTTGTCGAAAGGTTAATAAAAAATATAACTTTTTTTTAACATCATTTTTTTAACATTTATAATTTTTAAAAACATCGAATCTCACTGTCCTCATCCATTATATTACTATAATGGGAAATGAGATTATGACTGAAGAAAGAGAGCGCACTACTGTCACGTTACTCATGATTTATATGATGCTTCTTGTCTCCGCACTTCATAGGGCCACTAATGCTATGTACTACGCATCTGAACAGATTAAGCCACTCTGACGCTCGACATGATATACCACTAGCAACAAGCACTATCCACACCCCAAGGATTTTTTGTATATATTTGGGCCCAACTCGGAGTATAAGTGAGTCTTTACAAGTCCTAAAACGGTTCAGCCTTTACAAGTCTACAATGAGAAAACCAATTCATTATCAAGTCATCAAGAAGTTACCTTGACCCAACTAGTCTCCTAGTCGTTACTTACAATGCTCCTTCCCAAGTAATCGCTCAAATTTAAAACGTAAGTTACAAGTAGTATGTCTCCCTTTTATCATCACATCATTTCCCGCCATTACATTACTAACAATTTATCAACCAAAAGATATATATTTCTTGTGCCACAGTATTATGTGACAACTATTAAATAAAAATGAAGTTTCTGCGAAAATTTGCCCATAATTATTGTGTAAATTGCGATAAGGGAAAGTCGTCTTGAGTTTATTACATTAGATTTTATTTTATAGGATATTAAATTTTGTACATTGAATATTGATTATTATTACAATTTCATACGTATTGACTTAAATATATACTGTGTATAAGTAACAATAACATCACGCTTCTGCTGTTCTTGTACATTATTATTTTACATTTATTACATTATATTGAATTTTCAAATTTTTTTATTCCTTCTATAGCTAACTACAGACGCAAAATTTACCTTTTTTCAGTAAAAATAAAGACTATTATGAAAGTAGTTTAATGGTGCAACTGTAGAGAAACAATTTATTTAAAGTCTTACTTACCTCGGAAGGATTGTTTTCTTCAAGTTCAAGTTCTTTTTTGAAATATTCTAAAGCCTTCCAGTACTGTCTGTTATCTTTGTAAGTTTGAGCTAGTGACACATAGCACTCAATCAAAGCTTCCCTTTTCTTATTGCATTTTTCAACGCACTGAAATGTATCATTAATTATAATATAGTTTTATACAAATTCAATGCATTTTTAAACAACAATTAACATACAAACTGATTACCTCTAACATGAGATGATAATAAATCAATGCCGTAGTAAAACTACCAATTTCTGTTGCCATATCTCCTAGATCTTCATACAATTTCTTTCTTTCCTCGTAATCACCATCTGGTGCTAGAGTAGTTAGAGACTGTTCAACCTCGCACATTGCTGCAACTATTAAATATATTAAATAAAAGAGTAGGTTTAAGTTTATCTTTCAGAGCATCAATGAAACCAAATATTACATTATTAAATATAAATCTTTAACAAAGAAAGAGAACATAGGTATTATAACAGAATTAAGTATTAACAAACCAATTCTAAGTTTTTTTTCTACTTCCAATTTATCACTCTTGTAACTAGAAATATTTTGTCTATAAGCTCGAAGTAAAGCTTGCCGTGCTCCAAGGAAATCTGGCAATTCAAGTAATACCTGTAAAAACATAGTAACTTATGTTATTATTTACAGGTTTCTGTCCTTAAAGATATATTTTTTATTTCACATTTTTCTAGTACTCTAATTCTGGAGTTATGGATCGACACAAATATTCGAAAAAGAATGTAGGTGAATATGAAGCATCTTTTCATTTCTCCTTTTGAAACAAATTTATTTCACCACTTTGATTGGAGTATTAAAAACTGGACTAATTACCTCAGCTTTGAGAACTAGAATTGTTGCAATATGCAGAGCCTTATCGCTAAGCCTTTCCGCCACAGTAATTGCTTGATCATATGATGACAAGGCTAGTCTGCTTTCATGTTTTTTATGATAAACACTACCCAATGCAGAATATGTCCTCATAAGATCTTCCCAAAGTTCCAATTTTTTTGAAATCATAATTGCCTAAAAAATGTATTTGGTAAAATAATTGTATCCTTAAATAAAAAAGAAATCTTCTATTTATTTTCAAGAGATGAGCTTCTGTAGCGGATCATTTAAGAAATGCGTAACCTGCCATAAAATATACCAAAGCAAGTTGTTAATTCCAAGGAAAATATAAGTTAAATAGCCTCCTATTAGTTTTCAATACTTTATTATCTACTGCATGTATGATTTCTTCTTGAAGAGACCGATTTAATAATTTTATTTTCAATTATTTTTTATAACTCTTAAATTACCTCGCAATTTTATTTCGTAACTGAAAAATAGTTTCTCTGAAATATTGTACTAACAAAAAATATAATCTTACGCTTTTATTTACCTTAGATAAATGTTCAACGGCTTGCTCCAATTGTCCCTGGCTTTCTAGCACTAAACCGAGATTTAGAAAAAGTCGTAAGCGCATTTCCATTCTTTGTTTCATTCCAACAGTCTCATCATCTAGTCTGAAAGATTTCCAGAAACAATCATTTTATTTAGAAATAAGACAGTCCAATTATCTCATGCATTATTTTAATTTTCTATTTATTACTAATAGAATGAAAAGAATTTTCAAATTCATAAAAGAAGATATAAAAATTCTAGATTCCCAAGATATTTACAAAATACTTACTGCTCGCATATAGAAAGACTTTGTAAGAAATATTTTTTCGCATCTGTAAGGGAAACATCTTTGGATGAAACTTGCAATTCAGTACAGCTCTCGGCTTGAAGGAAGTAAGTCCTACCAATAGTAGCAAGAGCTCTCTGTTGTTCTACCTTGTCTTGTTCTTCATTGGAAATCTCTAAAAGAGCAATATTTTCCAATTAATATTACTATTATTATTCAAAAGAGGGGAGGGCCAGACCTGCGCTATTCAAAGCCTCCATGGGCCCTACAGCTATCCCAAAAGAAAAACAACTACCGGATCTGGAACAAAGCTCCAGGCCCGGATTTCACCAGCTAAGTTTGACCATAGTCCGAACAAATAGGACAATAACCTTAAAAGGACATAGCGCGAGCGTTCCCACCAACATCTTGTTGCGGCCAAAGGTCCTGACCTAATTTCCTCACAGCCCAAACAATCTGACATGAGATGTATGGGTATTTCCTCCTCCGTCTCACAACACTACAAAAGGGGTAATTGTTCACAAGCGTGCCCCAAAATGGACGACGACTACCTATAGTATAACCTACTCACTACCACTCTTCCTACACTCACATTTCTGATATTTCTGACTTATTTATTCATTCATATTTCTTTATTTTTTTCTTATTCTGATGCATTTAAAAAAGCATCGGACTAAATATAAGTAAAAATTACGAAACACAATCAGAGTTTAATTTCAAACTTGTCCCAAGAACTTGTAGATTTGAATTACCGAACACTGGCTAATTAATTTGTAGAGACAGTAAACTCATAAATTCAAAACATACCAGAAATAAATGAATCATAATATGAAAGAAATAAATCAATGAATAAATTGATATATATGAATGAATAAATGTATCAGGAATAATAGAAATGAGAGTGGGAGTGAGCAGATTACTGTAGTTAGTCGTCGTCCATCTTGGGGGCGTGCTTGTAAACAATTACCACAAAAGGGGTCCGACATGAGCCCCATTGTATAAAGATGTATCCTTAAGCCGCAATGCCTAGTGAGGAAACCAAACAGATGCCTGAAGGAGGTCCATAAAAAGCACAGCACCCCCCCACAAAAAGCCAAGGCCGGTTCCCCAAAGAGGATCTTAGACGCCGACCATTCACCGTGCTCATCCATAGGCATAAGTGCTGTGAAGCTGTCTATGACTGGACAGGCGTGTGTCAAAAGACATGCCACAGCAGGTTCGGGCCAATGAAAGGGAAAGAGGCGCCTAATTTGGCAAACCTATCCACCTTCTCATTCCCAAAGATTCCCCTAAGACCTGATTCCCAGACTAGAAGTACATTTAGAACATTCTAGTACCAACCTGGAAATGAAGACATATGAACTCAGCGCCTTCAACGCAGCCTGACTATACGAGAAGATTGTGTTAGGCCCCCCTTTCAAGTTAGTGTTACGCACCCTCTCATCCAAAATACAAGAAAGAATAGCATAAACTTAATTAATACTAACTAGCAATAACTTGTTTACAAAATAGAAATTCTTTCATTAAAATGACAAATACTAATATCGTTAATCAAAAATGTTAGTATTTACTAAGATGTTTCTTCTGATGCTTCAATGCCTTATCAAAATCGCCCATTTCACAATAAACTTCTCCAATCATTCGACTGCATCGAGCAATGTCCATTTTATTATTATTTGCATCTGAGATACGTTCCATTTCCTGAAAAAAATATATAAGAAAATAAATTATATACATAAAAACGAATATGAAATCTTATATCACAAAATTAAATAAATAAAAACCTTATACTCCTGAAGTGCTTCCTTAAACATCTCTTGGCTAAAGTATAACTCTGCCAATTCTTTACATACATAAAATAAATGGTTTAAATTTCCCTCAGAAAGCGCCTTTTCTTTCTTTTTCTTCAATTCTAAAATAAAAAATAAAATGATATGAAACTGCAAGTTTGGTAAGTATGACGTTTTCGTTAAAAGCGCAATTCTTACTTTGTATATTCATTATTGTTGTATAATTAGAAAGTTCTTGTGTTATAAACCAATAAAATAAAAGTCACTAATAATTTTATCAACTTTGCTTAATTAAACACAAAACTAAAACCTACTAGTACAAAAACTAAGCGGGTATCTGGGGTCCTGGCGGTTACTTGTAAGTAAGAGCAGTGTTGCTTATATTTCAAACTGACTGAAATTTATTCATCGGATCAAAATAATGAAACTTTTGAGATCAATTCAATATTGCCTGCTTTTTTAATACTAATGTTTTAATAGTTAACTAATACATAATAGTTAACTTTTGAACTGATTCTATTTAAATATAATTTTTTCAAAATATTCATCGAGCAGAAAACAATATTAATATAAAATTTTTATTTATTTAGGGCTAAAATGTTAATTAATTTTTCAACGAACTGGAATCTCTTCTCCAAATGATGTTTCTCATTAATTTAAGATTTCATTACTATTTTCTCGATGTCTTAATATTTCAAAAGATGTAGCGTATGAAATTCTTTGACTAACTATTGTTAATTTTTCTGATTTTAGCTTATTATGCAACTACTTAATATTTAGCAGTACATACATGTTACTCTGTAACTCTTCTTTTCATATTATTTCCTAGACGAAAAAACGTGGATATCCTCGGAAGTGTTAATTTATTTTTACTATCTGTTAACTCCCTCTTGCATTACTTTTTTTGTACGTTCTTGAAACCAACATTATTAGATTTCAGGTTGCAAATCTCCAAATTTGAATGTGCAAATGAAGATAAGCAGAACTCTTGTTTTAGAAAAAGTAGTAACTATATGTAAGGTTACTCCTTGTACTAGTTTCAAAAAGTCGCGCCATATGTTGCAGAAATGATAATCTGCGGAAAACCAGGATTGAAGGTTATTTGAATATTATTTAACGGAGAAGGTGCTTATATGTACTTTATTTTTGTAAATAATGGAAACCTATATTTAGTCTAGGCTACTTTTGGAATAAATATGAATACTTTTAATTTAATTAGAAGAATTAGTAGAAATACTGTATTATTTCAAAGGATTTGTGGTCCAAAAGTAAAAGATGAAACAACAATGAGAATTCCTTTTCTCCGAAACTACGCAAGTACCGTATAATTCATTAGATTTTTTGTATACAAATTTATTTTATATGTGCCGAGTTCTTCATTGTAAAAATTGGACAGATGAAGAATTCAATGAATTCTGAAGTTCAGAAGAGTTCGTCCCTTTTTTTTATAAGTGATTACTAGATGCGAGGCACTTCCTGAATAGCTGATTTTCTTAATGTACTTTACGTAAAATTCATTCGCCTTATAATCATCTTAAAATTCATTTTTATATATGTAATAATTACCCTTATTTCAAATAAACATCATTTAATCTGCAATTTCATATATAGGCGCACCGAAAAGATTCTATAAGAACGCAGGCATACTTTATTGCGATGGACTTTATGAGATAACTCTTGATCACAAAAAGCTTAAAACACCTAAAGGGAACGTAATGAAACTAGATAATGAAATTTTAGCACTGATGGTTGCTACAGAGTGGGAATCTCAAAAAGAGGAAATCCAATTGAGTTCAATGCACATGGTAAAACTATTTATCTGTATTAGGAATCTATAATCATTGGTTTTTCGGGATTAGCTAGATTGCAGTGATACTAAACTTTATAAGATACTAAACTTTACAGATTCAGAATTAATTGAGGGAATTTTCTTTCGAGAAGAATATAATCTCTATTTGTATGTATTTTCAGACAGCCTTATGTAACACAGCTTTAGAAAATCCGAACAATGTGGTAAAAGAAGAGGCAGTAGATAAACTTGTAGACTATCTCGAGACTGATACAGTATTATATCATTCTCATGTAAGTACGTTAATCTTATGTTATTGGGAAGAAGCGCAGGATGATTTTTCTTATTTCAAAGACATCTATTAACTAAACTGGAAATATAATTTTTCGCCACGTAAAAAACTGTCGTAAGTTCTAATAATAATAAAGCTGCAAGCAAAACATAGTTGCTTTTCGTGAGTAGTCAGCCTATTTTTTGACCTGCATATTCAGCTTCTTTTAAGGAAAATATTGTCTGCAATAACTTTATTATTATATGATCTTTCAGGTTTTCGCGACTATTTTCAAGAAAATCACTTGAGTTTCCAGGTTGAGACCGCCCCAGTGGTTTGATTAAAACCGATATTGCAATGAGCTTCAAAATGAGTTCACGTTGAATGCATTTCTCCATTGACTTTCAAGGTGAAACAACTCTGAAGAAGCTCATTGCAATATGTGGAGAACGGATTTTAGAAAACCTCTGACGCGGTCTTAACCCAGAAACGTCTAGTGTTTTATCAAGTTTACTGAATACTAATTTAATCCTTTCTCTTACTGCTGTAAGAGAAAGAATTGCAATCGTATCAAATTTTCTATATAGAGTTTTCATCGGAAATAGATGTTTTGTGGTCACTTGAGTCCCAAGAAAGTGAGTTTTTAGAAATTGGAGTGTGTCTGTTTTGAGCATAATTCAGAAACGGAAAATTGCAAGAAATTCATACTAATATTTAGTTTAAGTTATACCGAGGGACCCGATAATACGGTTTTGGACAAAAACAGTCAACTGAAAGTACCACTTAATGAATGGATTATCAGTTTTTTGAGATTTTCTTTAAACTTGGTATATTAACTGTACACACAGAATTTTTTTTTAGAACTGCTATCGTACAAACGATTAATTGGACTTGCCATAAAAAGAGTGCTAAGGGCTTTACATATATCTGAATGTGTTTTGTAGTATCGTTCAGCTAATGCAAGACTTGCAGAAAGGGAAACTTGAGTATTTCATTCCAGATTTTTGTATTTCTGAAGAAGAAGAAATATTCCAATTTGTCAGGTCTTCTAACTGAAAATGCATGTTCTGAAGTACTATCTGTTTATACAATTTATACCAATGTTTACTTTGACTAATCCTTTATTCAGTTATATACTCGAACGTCTTTACGTCTCACTTGCTTTATAACCTGCAACCAAAATGGCCAAAGAAAAAATTGGGTTCAGGAAACAGAAAAAGTACTAGGCGCAAAGGCGGCAGAAGAAGTTCGTACAGGAGAGAGAGTGGTACACCGAAATAGGCAGCATTTTGGTTTAAACCTTTCGAAAGTGGGGGTATCGGCCTTCAGCATAACTCAAGATCAGGTCTTCTTTTAATAGTCGCTGATAAGAATTGTTCGAATGTCTGAAAAGATTTGTATGCGACGCTCAAGGTTTCTACTGTATAGGGGCTTCAATACAATGGTGAGCCGCCATCTCAGAAAAGTGGATGCCCGGAATTTATGATCAACATCACATACTTACGAATTTCTCACAGCGCCAAACAGTGTGTCGATGTGTGCAAAAACCTGTTCCAAAAGCCAAAAGATGATCGGTTCCAGAAAACGATAATTACGAGTGATGAAGAGTAGATATTTTTGAAAAATCCAAACAAGCGTAAGCATTGGATACCACAAGGGCATGTAGACTAACAAAGTATAGAGCCACGATCGATCCGGGAAAAAAGTTAAGCATTGCGTTAGATAGAACTTTGGAGATGTTTTGAATTTTGAGCTAATTCCAGACGTCAGAGCTTTTGACTTTGAGCTTTATACCTAACAGCTGGTAGGGTTTATGAAGTCTTATAAGCAAGGCGACCCTTTTTAATTAACCAAAATAAAGCTACATTGCAACATAAAACTCCCGGCTAACGTTCGCATGTCAGTCGGGTAAAATTAGCAGAGCTGGAGGGGGAAAATGGTTTTGCCTTACCCTGCCTATCGCTCCGATTTTGCAATATCAGATTACGTTCTTTTCGGTCTATAGCTAATTTGCTTCAAAACCAATGGAGTGATACTGTCATCAGAAAGGTGGATGGAGATGAATATTTACATTTTGAAGAATAATGTGCATTTAGGCGTTGTTATATTTATTTTTAAAAATAAAACTGTTTTATGCACAAAAACTATAACAACCTTATATATATCCCCGAAACAAACAAAAATCTCAAATTGATTTTTCGTTTAGAAATCACCACCGCATTCGTCAGGAAGAATGCGACTTTACTGATTTTTTTGTTTTCAGATTTTCGCGATATTTTATAAAATGTTCAGAATTTCTTCTGAGGTTGGGCTTTAATTCAGATAAAACTATGTTTTTGGAGTTTCCGACCACTAGTTTTTTGTTCTTTGCGACCGATTTCGCTAAATTAGTTTTGGCACCTACAATCTTTCAAGTATAAACAGATTACATTTATATGTTTCAAACAGATAAGTTTATTACAATCATCTTTTAGAAAATTGAGATTTAGATGGTTCTAATGGAGCTACAAGGATAAGCTTTCCACTAAAGTATCACCTCAGTACAGTGTACGATCTAAACCTGAAAAAAATATGAGTTTTTCAAACTTCCTTTAAACATGAAATGCTAACAGAGGTTATAAAGCTATCATTTTTATTTGAAACTTTTCCGGAGTTCTGGAGAATATGTAAATTTAAGATTTCAGGTTGGTTGGAGATTGTTCATGGTGCTGACTTATGTATAATTAGTTTCAGGTACTGATATGTGCTGAGAAACTCCTACCCCCTTACCATGTACTCCATTCCATTACCTACCTGTAATGTTAAGAGAAATCAACTTTTACTCCTTAATAATTCTCTTAACTGCATAGGAAGTTGAGTGATTATTAGGCTCTTTTTTGCTCTGCGGTAAGAGAATAGTATACACTTTTATAACGAAAATGAAAATTAATGGAGAAATTGGTTATATATATATATATATGTACAATTCATTTTATTTTTATGTTGAAAGTTATCACATTTGATTTTTCTAATTCAATTGTAATTAGATTCTTCATAATTTAATTTTGATAAATCGACAATATGTTTTATTAAATCAATAACTGAACTAAAATAAAATTTATATTTATGAAAAAATAGTAACATTTTTTCTAGTAGAATGCTCGATTTTTTATTGCTCATTTTAGATGTTACCTTGTTCGTTTATAAACTGATTTTTTTTGTTTAAGATAATTTTTTTTAATGGTAGATATTGTGAATATGATAGAGCGAAGATGTTTTTGCCCTCCAACAACAAGAATGGGATCCTGTTATTTCTTGGTTCTGCAAAAAATATGATGTTGATATTGCTCCAACTACTGATCTGGTTTGTCCAACAATTGCCAGAGAAACTAAGGATTCAATACGAAAACATTTATTGTCGTACAATATGAATGCCATTCATGGTAATAAGTTGTTTTTATTTGCTGTCAAAATAACAGTTGAAATACCTGTAAATATTTTTTTTATTTTAGGGTTTAATTTTGTATTAGAATCTTTAAAGTCTATAGTTTTGACCCTTTGCTGTGCTGAAAGAAGAATTACTGCTGATAAAGCGGTTCTACTTTCGAGATTAGAAGAAGAATTTCAGGTAATGCATTTGTGAAGGCCTTGCTTAGACTAGAGATTATTTTTTTGCAGTTACTAACCATGTCTGAAGTTTTCAAATTAGGGCCTCTTATAACATGCCTACTTATTAGACCAGAGTAGCTTTTCTTTTTTTTTAAGATTGGCATTAATATAGGAAAAATGTATTAAAAAATCTACTCTGGTGACAAATATAGCTTTTAGGCTGTTGCCATATAACAACGTTGCGCATACCGACTTTATTTATTGGCATCCAATCCTAACATAAGTGAAGGCTAAAAAATTATAACAACAATCACTAAGACAATGTATATCACAAACAAAAAATAAAAAATTATAATACAAAATAATGCTAATGAAAAATAAAATAATGATAAAATCAAAATATATTTGAAAAATTCATTAAGTACAATTAAATCTATAGTAAAAACATTTTTAAATTATATATTTCAAATTATGATTAAATGATTGCAAGCATTATTTAGTGCGAAAACTAGCAAAGCAACCAATGCACAAACTACTTTGCATTTCATGCACATAGTGCGA
This sequence comes from Triatoma infestans, assembly GCA_011037195.1. NCBI lineage: Eukaryota > Metazoa > Arthropoda > Insecta > Hemiptera > Reduviidae > Triatoma > Triatoma infestans. The sequence continues at coordinate 114,265 of JAAEAF010014896.1, forward strand.
ATAATCGATGTGCAGTTTTTTCCTGCACATATTTTTTTCAATATGTTCCCTGTTAAGTGATCCACGCGATCGTATCTTATGCCATCTGATGCTAATTTGGAAGGAACTGTCAAGCTCTGAGAAAGCCCGGGGTGCCTTTATGCAGTAGCATATTTAGTAAGGTAATTTGTACTATGCTCCTGCGAAAATCGAGTTGACCAGTCTTGTACTTTTTCCTGTAGGGTAGCCAGGCGTTAACTACACATACATCTATTAGCCATGTGAATATTGGCCACCACCATTTCTTTCCTGTTGCCGATATTCTATAATTTTCTATGAATCCGTTTTGGTCCATACCACCCATAAACGAATTATATTTTAAAATGGCTAATGGCCGTGAGGTCGCTATATTTTTTCTGTTTTTTTTTGGATTACCTTTTTACAGTAGTCATTGGGTTAACGCAAAAACAGCATATCCACAATAACTACCCTATTATCCAGCAAAAGTAAGTTCTTCTTCTTGCATTTTAGGGGGGAAGTAATCTTGAGTGGGAAAATTAACTACGATTAAATTGCCTAGGGTCGGTCCATTTCGGCAGCAGTTTCCGTCTCAATCTTTTTCTCGTCCATAAGAAAGCATCGCTACTTATGCCTCTATATCTGAAGAAGTAACAGGGGGTTACCGAGAGACCGGGTGCATCTAAAGGAGACAAGTTCCTTGAAATTGTCGTCATAATTTTCACCAAACCGGGAATAACCAATGACTATCTCAGCGGAGGCTAATAGTCGCCTCCCTGGTAAGTGGTCTATACTTCCCGGTTCGTCTTCATTTCCAAATACTTCATCTGTTAAAATTACAGGATCAGAAGGCTGAATATAAAATTCATTCAAATACTTCCTCGTCTTTGTCACCTCTTAGGATTCCCAAAGCTTCCTGTGCGGGAAATCCAGGCCTAGAATATACAAAGAAACAATCTAGTTCGTGCGCCCAGCGTTGCCGTATGGGAACAGTAAGAATATTATAGCCAATATAGCACAAATATTTTATTTTTAATTGTTTCTTTAAAAAGGCGTGTATCTGCAAAAAATAAATTTTTTACTATGACAAGTTACTTATTTTAAAAGGCGTTGAAGACTTTCCTGATTGGCCATTTTTAAAACACTTTTGTAACAACTAAAACACAATTAATTTTTGAAAACACTGAATAGTAAAAATAGGTTTTCTAAAACATTTGGTATAGATCTCATGCAGAAGTGATGATGTGTGGGGGAAGATAACATAACAAAAGGGGTAGTTTTTTTTTTTTTTTTTTAGCGCATCGATTACGATGGTCATTAGCGCTTCTAACGTTTATTTCTTTCTAATGCCTAGGCCACTCGAGCTGGGATGGCACATGCTAACCTGTGTGGCTTCCACACACAGTGTCTTGCTCAGCAAGGCAGGGAGGAGACACAGGTTTTCGAAGTTCTTACCCACACATCCCCTCTTATATCATCGATCTAGTCGACGAGGAGGAGTGTGGGTTATTGTTGTGCCATCCCTTATTTCAATAATAACTGGGGTAGATTTAGATAAAGTAAAATTCTGATGTTTAATATAAAAACTTTCTATTTGAACTAGAGTTTATTAAGAGTATTATTACAAGTTGAATAATATTATTAACTTTGGTATAAAATATTTCTAATTTGCGAAGGAGGCTATTTACTGTACCAATAGATGTGCAGTACTTTTAACTAATGTTCCTGCACATCCTAAATGATCTAGACTAAATTTGACTTAGAGCTAATGGGGTTGAAATACTTTTATAAATTTTCTTTCAACCCCTTGATAAATAAAAACCTACGCTAAGCAATCATGCTAACATTCTCGCCAATAAGTACATCCATACTAACGATTCATTCATACCACACATTCACACAAGGGGAAAGTACTCGATATTCCTTTCCCTTTTATAATAATTGAATTAACCTAATTGGGTGAAGTACTCGATATTCCTTCGCCCGGATTCACCTAACCTAACTACTAACCTAGATTTTATTTTATACGTTTATATCTCTTAAATAAGCAAATAGCCTCCTTATGTAAGGAGAACCCTCTTTTAGAACAGCGCGCTTGTCATGTGGCAGGCTTGCTTTTTCTCTCAGTGTACGCAGACCCTGACACCCTTCCATCACGTGCGCCACCGTCAGCCATTCTCGGCATTGAGGGCACCTCGGTCTTCCTTGACCAATAAGGAGGTGCCCATGGGGTCATACGTGTGTGACCAGTCTTAGCCTCGTCAGAATAACTGATTCATGCCGCGGGTAATTCTCGACTGTAGCACTTCACACACATAGCTTAATGTCTTAATTTTTCATTTGTTCTGTCCCACTGAATTTGCCATTTTTTATTTATAAGATGTTTCATGTGAATTTGTAAGTCAGTGGGACGCTCACGGGTGACATCTTCTGTAGAGGCCAAGCTCGTTTGGCCGCCCTATCCGCCTTTTCGTTACCGGACTCTCCAATGTGGCCCGGCACCCAGGCGAACGTCACCCTTAGACCGCATGCTGACAACTGAAGCACTGAGTTGTAAATTTTTATGATCATTGGATCTGTCGAGAATTTATCCGGAGAGTCATTAATACGCTTAATGAGTCCGTCAATATTAGTGTCTTATTATATTTTTTATCTTTTATTAAGTTTAGGGCCTGGCAGATTGCAAATATTTCCGCTGTGAACACAGTTGTATACTGAGGAAGTGTCCAACTGAGGGTAACTCCCTCCGTGTACACAGCGCTACCCACGCCGTCGCCTATCTTCGACCCATCTGTAAAGACAGGCCGGAAATCATTATAAAAGTTTAAAAGTTCTAACAATTTTTGTCTATAGACGACGGATGGTTGTTTCTTCTTGTTTATATATTGCCAGGTCCATACGGACGCTTGCGGAAGTTAATAACGAGGGAGGTGAGAATACAAAGCCCCATCCCTCAACTGGGCCAAACTCTATTCTTTCCGCATCTAATAGCTCTAGTGCTCGAACCCCGAGAGGTCGCGTCCGTGAAAGTTGTTGACGCTACTCTTCATTATGTGGGCTCTCGAATATGGAATGAAATAACGGATGAAACCGTTTTCCCCATATTCCGGCGATGTAGGTCAGGATGAGCTGTTCTCTTCTAAGCTGAGGAGATAGCATCCCCGACTCTACATAGAGGCTCTGTAGTGGACTAGTTCGGAAGGCGCCTGTGAACAATCTAATTCCTTCATTATAAATTCTATCTAATAACTTCAGGCGTGACTTGCGTGCTGAACTATATGTTGGTGCTCCATATTCTAATTTGGAACGGGTTAGTGAAATGAAGATGTGCTTTAAAATATTCCGCTCCGCACTCCATTTGTAACTGCCAAGAAACTTCAAAATATCGAGGGTTCTCCTTGTTTTCTTATAGATATGGTCTATATGTTCCTGCCAGGTTAACTTAGTATCGAATATGAGACCCAGGAATCGGATGCTTTCTTTATATTGGATTGGTGTGCCATCAAGAGACAAAATAGGAGAACTATGCTCATGTTTAAACGGACACCGTCTTAGTTTTAGAGAATTTAAATCCGTTCCTAGAAGCCACTCTGTCTATTGCCTGTTGTAGGGTTTCTTTGACCTCCCTGATAAATAAAGGGCGAGGTCATCAACATATAAAGATACTTGTAGAGGGTCTCCTACAACTTCGACTGGACAGTTGACCGCCATATAATGTAAACCGTAAATAATGTAACGCTTAGTACCGACCCCTGTGGTATTCCATTTTCAAGATAATGTGAGTCCGAAAGGACCGACGCTAATCGCACTCGGAACCTCGGCAGTTTCCCTCCTCAATCCCCATTCGTGACACTTCCGTAGAATCGCATATCTCCACGTCGTATCATAAGCCTTCTCAAGATCAAAGAACACGGCCAGCACGAGCTTCCTACGCATAAATGCATTTTGCACGTAGATCTCAAGGTGGCTCATTTGATCCAACGTGGAAAGATACCTGCGAAATCCCGCTTGATACTGGCTGTAAAGTCCTCTCGTTTCTAACACATACACTAATCTATAATTAATTATAGATTCGAGGACCTTACTCAAGCAGGTGGTCAACGAAATAGGTCTGTAACTAGAGGGATCATTAGGGTCTTTTCCTTCTTTGGGGATCGGTACAATCATTGCTTCCCACCAACCATCAGGGTATTGGCCGGTCTCCCATATGCTATTATACAACTGGAGAAGTCCTTCCTTCTCAGATGCGTTCATATTTTTTATCATAGTATATGGGATCCCATCCAACCCTGGAGCAGAGTCTTTGCATTTCTTTAAAGCATTTTCCACTTCTTGTATTGTCAGCGGTTCATTATATGTTTCATTGATGGCAGTCTCAAAGTCTAGTGGCTGTTGCTCCTCGTCACCCTTTCGCCGGAGAAATTCTGCCGAGTAACCCAGTGAGCTAGACACTTGGGCAAAATGTCTAGCCAGGGCCCCAGCCACGTCCCTTAGCTCGGTGACGACGACTTTTAGAACTGGTACCGACGGGATTCTGCGGTTGCCAGAGAGGGCTCTTATCTTATTCCACACCTCCCTCAGAGTAGAAGATGAGGAAATCCTCGACACATAGGAGGTGAGGGTTTCTTTTTTAGCTTGTTTGATTAGATACTTCTCCCTGGCTCTTAGTCTTTTAAAGTTCATTAAATTTTCCTCCGTCGGATACCTTTTAAATCTATTAAACGCCTGCTTTTTTGCTGCATTAGCCGCCTTGCATTCCGGAGTCCACCAAGGAACGGGGGGTCTTATGACACTCCCGCCTACCCTAGGAATGGTGCTACCGGCCGCATGCAGCAACGCCTTTGTAAACATATGTGTATCGAGGGTGACATCCCCAGTAAGGGATGGTGTCACCACTCTAGCGGCCAGTGGGCCAGTTTGCTCTTTTGATGTCGTATCCCAGGGGATCACATAATCTGACCTGGAGATGGAGCTTGATACTAAGATTGGGAAGCGGTCACTGTGGTATAATTCATCTAGTGTGGTCCATTCTAAGCGAACTGCAACGGTGGGTGTTGCTACACTCAGGTCAATTGCACTAAAGTTTCCTGAGTGTGCATTAAATCGTGTTGCTTCACCACTGTTGAGTATCATGCTAGCATTATCTATAATCTCCTCAAGAGTTCTGCCTCGAGCATCAGTCATAGCTGAACCCCACCAGGTGTTGTGAGAGTTGAAGTCACCCATTAACAATATCGGGGCAGGGAGCTGCGAGAGCAGATTCTCCAGATCACTTCTCCGTCAAAAAATATCTGGCAGGTAAATACTAACTAAAGTGATCTGCAGTGGTGCAGTCAGACGCACGGCAACAGCTTGTAGATCAGATTGGAGGGGTAGCCGTCTGCTGGAGATAATTTCCCGTACGCAGACGGCTACTCCACCGTGCGCCCTCCCACCTGGGGCAGGTTGCACCTCTTTGCTATATGTATTATACCCAGGGATTCGAATGAATTGTCCCGGGCGAATCTTCGTTTCTTGGAGGCACAACCCAAATGGACGGTGTTCCGCCACTATTCGGCGTAGTCCTTCTGTATTACTCATGTAGCCCCGCATGTTCCATTGGAGAATGGACTCACACATATTCATATTTAGAAGTAAGTATACCTGGCAGGATCGTTTTAGTGACTACTAGAAAACTGTTTACAAAACTTTTGCTATATATAATTTTACTAGAAAGGATAAATATGAACATTTTACATATTAACAAAATAGATATATGGATGCTGAACCAAGGAGTCATATAATTTTAATGATGTAGATTCTTAATCAGTGGCACACATTTTCCTAGGTTTGCCCTTTGGCCAACCCTTCTTTTTTCGTCTGGGAGGGCGGTCGGAAGTATTTCCACCCTCTGATTCTGATGCTTCTATATCCGTCCCCAACAGCTGCCATTGCTGCTTTGGGGAGCGGGCATCAATACTGGAGGCTGGAGGTCCTCCAGCTGATTTAAGGGTTTTCCCCCTAACTCTTAATGAGTACGGGGGAGGTAGCTTGGATTTTGCTACTTTCCTCCTAGGGGAACGTGGGCATACCACCTTCCACTCCCCTCCGGAGGAGGCCATATTTTTAGGTGGGGTTACCACTCCCACCTGTGAACCACTCCCACTAGTAGTAGGAGTGGCTTTTTGTAGCCTTTCGGCTACTGGTGTCCCTTGAGGGACGTTCACTGTTGGTGGTGGGATTTCTCCCACCTTGGAAATAGCTCCTTCCTTGATTGAGGAAGAGCTAGGTGGTAGGATTTCTCCCACCTTTATGATAGTTCCCCTTAAGGCCGGGGATGGGCTTTTTATATTTTGTCCCTGAGTATTTGCAGGGGTTGGAATGAAACGTGCCACTGATAGGGGTGCCCTCATCTTCTCTGCATAAGACACTTCCTTTGTTGCATATGATTTACTTTCAACAATTGTCTTAGCCTCATGGTAGGGCAATTGTTGTAGTGCCTTAACTTTCTGTATTTCTTTTTCTTTTGCCAAAATTGGGCACCCCGAGGATCTAGCATTATGCTCCCTGTCACAGTTCACGCAAGTTATTGGTGGTGTGCATTCGCCTTCATGTTTAAGTTTCCCGCACTCGCATACCGCCTCTGTTGCCTTGCACTTTGTCGATGTGTGCCCAGACCTTTGGCATTTAAAACATCTCATGGGAGATGGTATATAAGGGCGCACTCTCAATTTGTAAATTGCGGCGTCTATCATCTGTGGCGACCTCGGCCGATCGAATGTGAGGACAAGGGAAGCAGTGTCCACTAGGGATCCATCCTGCCTCCGCTTTATACGCCTCACCTCCACCACTCCCTGATCGGCCAGACCTCTTATATATCCTCGATACTACTATTGAGGAAGTCCCGGCAGGTGATTACTCCTTGAGATGTGTTTAGGCGACCACGTGGGCCGGCTCCAGTTCAGCATCCATATATTTCTGCAATTTCAAGATGGCTTCTAATTGGTTTCGTGTATTCGCTTCAATACAAATAGAACCATCATTGAGCTTTCTAATACTTTTTGTTTTGCCTAACGTACTCTTAATAAACTTATGCAGTTTAAAGGAACATTCATTTGAGAATGTTCCTTCTTTTTTCTTAATTACAAAGAATCTACCCCAATTATCTTCTTCTAAATCGATGAATTTAATCCAACTTCGCTTTCCTTTCGGTGGCCACCCTTGGCTTTCTTCCTCGGCGGGGAGAAGGGCTATAAGGTTGCCGTGTTATTTGCATCCCAGAGGATGATTTTCCAGAAGTATTGTCCATTTCCATGCCGAGTCTTTGTCCATTTTGATTCAATATGTAGGAATGACGATTGGGGAACGGGGTATGGGGGTGATGGAACTAGAAAGGTTTTGAGTTGAAGTAAGTGAAGGGAAAGGATTATTTGGTATAGGGGTAGGATTGGAGGTAAGGTGGGGAAGAGTTGGTGGGCTAGGCCCAGAAAAAAGATTATTATTATCCATAATAATAATATAAATTTCATCAGGGCGCGTGGTCCCGCCTCCAAGGACGATCAAATGCACCCGGTTACTACCCGGGTAGACCATCACACCCTGACATAGTCCGGTGCCACGGAAGACAGCGTTCCGATACCAAAGAACCGACCCGTGCCCCCGCGGCCCCCTTCCTAACCCTAGGAACCCGCCTGAGGCGGAATTCCTTAGCCTTCCTGGGGTCGGGCTAACCCCCAGGTAGAGCTCTCAGGTGAAGCCGAGGCCGAAGACATGTGTTGGGATCGGACGCCCGCAGGTCGCCGTCTCCCTCAATGCCCAGGATCCTCTTTTCCACCCTAGCCCCAAAGCCTCGTGCCGGCAAGCACGAAGGAGAGGTATTTATACTCCGAGCTCTCAACGAGTGCGTGTCCTTGTTCGTGCAATGAGTGTGGTCGTCTGTAAAGTGTCGAGTGTTCAGGTGTGAGTGAGTGTGTGTGGTGGGGAGCTCAAGTTTACCTGTGGGTGCGCTGAACCCAAGTAGCTGCACACATCAACTACCTCTGCAGGTCCTATGTGTAGTGTGTAGTTTCAAGGGTGTCAGTATGAGTGTCTGTTGTAGTGTTGTTACGCTGGGAAACCCGCAGGGACGCCTAGATCCCTGAAGAAGTGGCTAATCCACTTCCCCCTACGGGGAAAAGGGGTAGTTACTTTTGCCATATGGCAACGCTGGACTATACTGGGTTAATTAGTAATAGCTAATTATATTTTATTTCATTTTTTTTTCTTTTTCTCAATTTTCTAATTTTTCGAACTTATATTAATTTATTAGGCTGGTCGTTGGGGTCGAGTGGAGTGGGCTCATGACATAAATCAGTTAGATCTTCAGTCAAGAGTAGCAGCAGGTATAATATTTATACAAATAAATTCGATGTCAGAAGAAACTAAATCTAAGCTGGTAACCAAATTCAAGTAAAAGAGGATTAATAATAAAAATATTGTATTAGAAAAATAAATATTTTATAAGAAGTCTTTTTCATATTAATCTTACATTTAATCTCATCGCCTTGATTAATGCCAGAAGAAACTACATCTCAATTGGTATCAAAATTCAAGTAGAAAAGGATAAATAATGAAATAATATATTTAAAAAATAAATTAGAATATTATAATATAAGTACAATGAATAAGAATTCTGTTCCCCATATTAACCTTACATATCATTTCATCGCTTTGATTCATGATATATATATATATAAAACGAATATGTTCGTATGAAAAGAATTCTTTTTACTTTCTCTTACTCCTAGTAAGAGGAAGTATTGCGATCGTGCTAAATTTTCGAAATTTGAGTTTTCACCGGAAATACTTGTGTAGACATCCCTGAATACGAAAAGAATTATTTAGAGAATGATGTGTTTTAACAGAATATCTCAATAATAAAAAAGTCACACAAAGCTCCAACTTATTATTCCGTTTAATCACTACAACCGCTTCAGTTACGGATCCAAACTCTACTGGAAATGCGACTTCACTGAATTTGTGATTTTCTCAAAGTGGCACCTACGATTTTCTTTAAACTTCGTATAGTATCTATACACATAAATAGAATTCACTTTTATTTGAAAAATCAATTTTCCTGGAAAAATTGATTTTTGAGGGGTTCTGGGAGAACAGTAGTAGTATTTTTTTTTTTAATTTAAGGCGTCTGAACATCTGTGGTCAATTCGTAGTATCACGCTTCCTCTAAAGTACCACTTCAGTATAATATATGGTTTTACCACCTATATAATATCAATACCCATTAGAAGCATTGTTGGAATTCCAAATTTGAAGGAAATCGGGTTTACCGGAAGTGAGATTTTTTGAATAAGTTTTTGAGTTTTTTTTCTGGAAAACGACTAACGATTTCCTTTAAACGTGGATACACAGATAAAAAGGTTTTATTTTTAATCGGAACATTTTTCCAAAAAATATATTTTGGATAGTTTATTCAATTTCATCGGCTCAGTGTTTTTAGAGCCCTCTACTGAGCTTTAATATAATCATCACTTCTCTGACTGCGAAGATTAGTAGATTGGTACATATCCCTCACCACCCTCATGTTACATAAATATGTAAAATTTTAGTTTAAAGAAAAATTTGGTATTTTATACATAATTGCATTAAAAGGTGTAAGAGAAAGTCGAATGATTTTGTAGAATATACAAAACTTCTTTTATTAGAATCCGTAAGATATTTTAGAAATATAAAACTTCCATGTACAATATATTTTTATTTCTTACATAATATCATGTTTTCTCAGAGGATTGATTTGTTTTTTCAAACTTCTGTAAGTATGTTTCAAATGCTTTAGCACTCATACATAATAAAGAAAGTGTTCGAGGCTCACAATCTCTATCTCGTAGTTTTCCTAGTCGAGTCTGTAATAACAAAAATTTTTAATAGAATAGTTAAAATAAACATAAAAAAAAGTAAGCAAATTGAACGCCCGACATAAAATAATAATGTCCTTTTTTTGAACCAACTAATATAAAAATAGTTACAAATAATAAGATGATCTAAACAAACAAAAAATAAGCGTAATGAATATAAGCAACTACATTAGCAAACGAAGGAAATTATTTCATTCAAATAAACAAACAAAAAAGTTACTATATACTAATAATAAAAATAAATATTATTAGAACTAGGGTAGGGATTAGCTCAGTGGTTAGCGAACTGGATTCCCACGCGAAGGACCCGGGTTCGAGTCCAACTGTGTGTCCGGCCCTCGGTTTTTTCTTCCTAGGAGCCCCTACAGCTCACTGTCCGCAGGCCGGCAGTGCACTGAGAAGGCTCCGGGCGCCAATGACCATAAGTTGACGCGTCTTAAATTAATAAAAAAAAATGAAATAAATATTGGAACTAGAGTTATTTAATTTATACTGTTTTATTTCACAATTTAGAATATTAATGGTGACAAAAGCGATCCAGTCTTTTTTACTTGTTCTTTTTCAGCTGTCGGCCCTTAGGGTGGCCATATGAGGAGCTGTGTTAGAGTCTTTATAATACAGTAATGTCAATATTTTGAGGCTAGCTTTACGGCAAACTACCCGCTGGAGTCCCTGCAACTTGCACTTACATGTGAATTTGATTTAATAAATGAATGAATCGTTTACATCACTATTTTTCTTACCTAAACCTTACATATTTTTCTTTATCAATTGTGTCACATAATTATATATGTAACAGAGGCTCAAGAAACAGCTCCTGCTGATGGGCACTATCAGGGCCGAAAGTTTGAGAAGAATTTACAAGTAAAGTTAAATTTACAAGTTAATTTAATATGATATTCTTTTAGGGAAATTGTTTTATATATGAATTCCCTCTGTCGCATAAGATAAACAAGAAGATATTCACAGATAAGTCGAAGACCACCTTATTGTCCTCTCTAAGTGCTGAGCTTCCATTACTCCATCGGGAGAGTGCGGGCTTTACAATGACACTGTAGTGGTTTTAAATAGGTCAAAGGGGTAAACAATTGCAAAAACTAATGAAATGAGGTAATTAAGCGGATCAAAAGCGGCATATGCACAACGCATTTTTCTTATATTCATTATTTAAGTGTACCATACAATCAAAGAAAGGCATTCTGTTCTATTAGATCTAATCAATATAACTGGAACATAATTATACCTTAATAGTAGAGATGCTGTGACAAAGAATTCTAGGAGTACTATAGATTTGACTAGTCGTAAAACCTTCACTGAGCAAATAATCTAAAACCCCTCTCAATTTTGCTGTCTTTATTTTAAGCACAGCTGGATACCTGCTAGTGAATGATAGTAATTGGTTATCATTCATTTCTAGACGATTGAGTAAGTATTCCTTGGAATTTGTAAAGGGTAACATTGCAGCTTTGTTCTTTTCCCTGTTTTCCCAAGTCCTAGAAAAATGGTGATCAATAACAATCTAGAAGAGAAAAAAATATATTTTCGTTTTATCTCACAAATTGAAACAAGAGATACAAATTATAAATTAATAACTTAATCATTGATATTTGATTCGGATTTATTTAAAACGAAATGTTTAGCGAATTTTAAAAATTTTTCCCAAGAAAAGCAAAAATGTTCTATATTTTCACAATACAAGCAAATATCCGGCAATTAGGTTCACTAATTAAATAATCTACCTGTGTTCTGAGAAAACTTCAAAATTAGTTGAGTTTTTATGTGATAACGCTATAGCAAAAATTCCTTATTTTTTCATTCCTGAAAAGTTCTAAAGCCTGTATTTGCCAAAATACCTTTATCATTTCCGAATAGAACACTTACCTATTTAAAGTTGTTTCTTTACAATGTAACATCCAACATTTTATAGGAAGATTCAAAGTTTTTACTTTCTCAATTCTTGATTGTAATTTGTCTATTGCATAAGATAAAACCCAAAGGTCTCTTCTTAAATCTGCTATATCAATACCACTTCCTACAACATTTACACTTTGTAGCATTACAAAACCAATGTTACACTGGTAATTATTATGAAATGTTATACCTGTTACAAGTGCTACTTTTTTTTGCAAGGTTGTTATCTTAGAATTTAAAAGAAAATGATGTTTGAGAATAGCTTTAAACCCTTCGTTAGGAGAACACTAAAAGAGAATATTTAACGATAATTAAAAAAAAAAATTACTGCTTAAAATCAAGCAATTAAGTTTGAATTAATTTATAATGTATACATGCCTTTAATAATACCGCCATTTCGAAAATTTTATCTTTATGTCGTATAATCATTTCAAAAGATTTATAATCCATTTTGGAGATTTGAAGAAATGATAAAACCTCACTTTCATTTAGCTTTTCCAATGAGTTGATATATGCGTTGAATTTTTCTGTAATTGATTTCAAGGGTAATATTAACGTACCATTAGCATAATAGGGTCGATAAATATTCTCATGGGTAAAAATGTACTTATGATGGTCCCTTCAGTGTAATGTATAATAATGCATGTAGCGGGAACTGCTTAATTTTTTTAATATTTCATGGACCTTCAGTAATTTCTTTTCGGGGCTGAGCTCCCTTATCCCCCGTGAGCCTAAGAAAAAACCCTTAGCTGGTCAAACTCTAAAATAAGTCACTCTTCTATTTTGGCTGGCTTACTTCATGAAGCCCGACCATAAGTAAAGTTCAACCTCATAATGCTTACCTCTACATGTAAGAAGCTCACTCTCCTTTATAGTGGTGTTCCAAATTTCTTTGGAATTTGCTAAGTTTCGCATACTTAGAGAAGACTTTTCAAAACATTTCTGAGTAAATTTATTGGTATGCGCTTTAGAACGATGTATAATTCTAAGAGCTTTAGGAAAGTGATAATTTCTGATTGTAAAATTCTCTTTGATTTTATTAGAATTTACAAATAATAAATGGTCCTGAATTGAAAACCCTCCACAAATTCTAGTTCTATTTTGAATTGCCATATCGAACAATCTTGACAACTTGTTGAGAATCATTTTCAAATTTCAGAAAACAAAAAAAAATATAAACAAGATAGAGGACGTTATTGATTCTTTGTGATTCACTTTCATTTAATTTCAACTTTTAATACAAAAATAAGAAATTGTAATTTACGTTTTATTCACTGCACTTTTCACGAATACATACGATTATCAGACGTCTGTTTATTCACATCAAAACAACTCTGGAAAACGTTAACCTCAACTCTGAGTACATATGTGATCTGTCAAGTACCGTTCCGGTTACCTTTTTAAAAACAAAAATTTTAAATTTTATTATATAATTTTTATTTATTTATAGCGAACTATTCAATATTCTAATTTGCAATTTATTAATTATGTTGCTATAAAACTTAATGAATAAACTACGCTGAATGTCGCGTTATATGTTAGTAGAAGGTTATAGTTTGTTTTAAGTATTTGTAAGTCAAGTTTGATATTATTCAGATATTAATTTCCTGCAATAAGCTAAACTGACAACAAAATAAGTATGGAATGGATGTATAAAAACTCGAGTGAAACAGTAGATAGAGAAGAGTATCTTTTGGGAAGATCTATCGATAAGAACATTGAATCCCAATTATCCGGTTCTTTTAATGAAGTGGATAAAGGTGAGTTAAAAATGTTTCGTATAAAGTATATTTTGGAATTAAGTAATTTTCTATTTTTTTCATTTTACGCAGACATTACCCCTGCTTCAATATTTACCAACTCTGCCAGCAACCTACAAGTTGATGTAGCACGCAAATTAAAAGAAGATCCTTTGGAACAGATTCGTCAAAAAGAATTAGAAACTAGAAAACAGTTACTGAAAAATCCAGTTAAAATGAAGAAATTGCAGAATATGGTAGGCTATGGTATTCTTCATTCATATTTAAATTAGATTTCGCATTGTTAATTATTGTAGTTTGGGTTATTTACGACCAATAGAACATTCAAATTTAATTATTCCTAAAATATTATTTTACTATCATAAAATTCACTTGAATTTTAAATGGTAGGAACAACATTTGCAACCATGTCTGGCATATGTTTTCCTTTTCCAGTTAAAAGCAAAGCAAGAAATAATTATCAAGAAAAAGGCTAAGAAGAAGAAAAGGAAATCTCATGATAAAGCAATTGATGAGCTGCTCACCTCAAAGTATCTTCAGCTTAGAGAGAAACTTGGTGGAAAGAATTTGTTGGAGTTAGGAAAAACCGATCGTACGACTATGCATGAAAGTAGGGATCGCAATGAAAGGGGTTATAAAAGAAAGAAAAAGAAAAAAAAAAAATCTGTGAGTGAATCGTCCACTAGTTCAGAAGACTCCTCGAGTTCTAGTTCTAGTGAAACAGAAGAAGAGATTTATAATAAGGATCGCAAAAAGAAATATGATGGGGTGAAGGATAAAAAAACGGGTAATACTCTCAACCGAAAAAGCACTCACGATGAACGTAAGCTAATTGACAAGCGTTATGGGCTCGAAGTAAGACTAAGTAATGCTTAATATAGCTAAAGAAGTTGTAATTTCGTGTTCATATTTTTTAAATTCTAACGTTGAAATTTTTTATGTTGCTAGACAAGAGATCGGGTTAGAACTAATTCTGTGGAACAATGCAAAACAAGCCGTAGTAGTTCGTATGCTTCCGGTAAGGTAGAAAAGGAAACGAAAGGCCTTCTACCAAAGAAATCGTCTTGTAAGGAGCAACAGAAACTGACGGAAGAGGAGAAAGCAAAACGTCTAAGAGAAATGACAGAAAATGTTGCTTGGAGAAATCAGTTAACCAAAAAAAGTATTAAAAGGTATAGTGGAGAAAAAAAACTCCAAATTTATATTACCACTATTAAATAACAGATTGGATTATTAAAACCATTTATATATAGAAATCTGCCTTTTATTAAGTTTTAAGAATTTCAGGGATATACATTTAATTGATTAAATTGATTATAGAACATTAACTTCTTAGGTATGCTATTAAACTTGAATGTATTGGCAAATTTTGCTCAAGATCATTAATAAATCTATGAGAAATTTATTATTAGCAATAAAAAGTACTTTCAATTTCAGATTTCTTGTAGTTTTTTAATAATTGAGTATGTAACTTCTAAGCGGTTTGTTGAGTATTCCTCCTTGTGGGTCTAAAACAGTACAACCCATTCCTGCTTTGATTTCGAGCGCTCCAAAATAGAAAATTCGGGTTGGTTAGAATCTCTCTAATTTGCGCCATACCCCATACTTTAATTTTGTTAATAAATCAAGATGGACATACTGGGACTCATTACAGTTGTGTCATAAGGAGGTGTCCACTGCATTATCCTGTGCAGTGTAGCTATCCTGAAATATAAACTGTTGCAAAACAAAACATTCTATAAATTAATGGTGTTCTGTTTTTCTACCAGAACCTATGTAAGATTCCTATAGCCTTGAAATTCATAGAAGGTAACCTGACTGATACTTTTTAATCTTTTACTAAAACCACCAATAATTCTCGGCTTAATCTAGTGGTAATACTTTTGCCTTTACCCAGAGAATATTGTAGCGGATCTCATGACTCCTACATAGATACGTACCGCTATTGATAATATAGCTTAATACTTATCCCGTAAATATCCCAAGGTAATCTAATCTGATAACATTAGATTTCTGAGGACAGGGCCCTATCTTCATTCAGGCCTTTCTGGAAATGAGGTTTCTATATAAATTTGTAACGTAGATATAGAACTAACATTTTATAGACTTTCATATGTGCACTTTCGAATGGCCTAGCGTCTGGGATACTACTTTGCCATTTTTTGTTTAACAGAATGATTTCATTTTTATTTCTAGCTACTTGAAGTTCACCTTCAGTGCACCACTCATTAAAGCTTTGCATTGCCTGTCCCATTTTGTATATAACAATTTCCAAGAAGATAGCTCCACTGTATAATGTAATAACATTCTACACTCGTGCTATCCCCTTGAAAAGTGTTATAACAAATTATATACGTTGAATTATATCGGATTAAGCATAGCTACCTAGGGAGACCAAATTCGGTACCTCATCGAAAGATTATTCGCTTACGTTGTAACATACTGTTATATTTATAATTATTCTGCCGGCCACACTTATCTGTATCATTTTATCTTTTATTAGGCCGATATTTACGTATATAAGTGTTGTGAGTATCCATTAAGTCAGCAAATATGTTTGTTTCCCGACTTGTTTATGTGCACTTCATTAACATAAGCTGATAGTGTATAGTCTATGTTGTTTCTTAAAACCCAGCTAATGTGGGATGCTTCTTTTTCTACCACCAGTTCAATTGTCTTTTTCATTCTTTTAATGTAATATAATTTATTTGCTTTTAAGTTGTACAAACTTATAGCAGGAGTTGATCACAATCTAAAGGTAAATTAGAATATACATTAACAGTAGTACATAAAAAAAACTAAAAAGAATAAATTTCATAAGATATAGATCAAAAAGAATCCAAGAAAATTTTAAAATTGCGAGAGAGAAAAAGGAAACAAACAGTTTTTTTTTAATTTAAGGCGCGTCAACATCTATGGTCATTGACACCCGGAGCCTTCTCGGTGCACTGCCGGCCTTAGGACAGTGTCTCGACACATAACATAAACAGTTAACTTTAAGATAGGAATAAAATAAGTGAATAATAATAGATAATTTCTGACTAGAATGATGGATCAGCTCTAAATAGAGTTTCTTAATTTTAATGATTTACTGATATATGAAAATAGTAACTGTAAGGCGAGTTTACACGAGTCAATTTGATTGATTCAGTTTGGTTGAATCAGTGAACTTTATCCGAGTAAATATAATTTCAATGAAATTGATGATTGAAATGAAGTTGGACTAGTTCTACTATTTTGACCAATTTGATGTAAACAACCACTGAAACCAACAGATTGAACAAAACAGTCTGGCAATGATGTTGATGTGTAAATCAATTGTTTCCTGATAGGTTTCAGTGAGATAAGTTATTTTTGTGCTTTGGTTGTTGTTTATAGTTTTTGTGTCTAAATCTTTTAAGGTTGTGTCAGAAATAAAAGAAATTGTAATAAAAATGTCATTTTTATGGAATTACGTATGTCACATTAAATGGAAAGACGTACACGCCAATTATACTGAATTTAAAAAAAAAAAAAGAGCGAGAGAGAAGAAGAAAACCAAGCACAAAATAAGGTCTAGAGTTTAAAAAACAGTGTGTCTTGAAAGCGAACACAATCACATTCGCAGTTCTCAGTCAGCGCCATTTTTTTTCGCGGATAGGTTCAACTTCATTGAACTGTGTAAACAGTAAACACTTCAATTCAATTGAAATGATTACTGTTTCAACCAAACTGAATCAATCCACCTTTAAATCCGCCTTTATCCCAGCCATAGAATCATAATTAAGAATCTCTTCTTAATAATTATTGTGCTTTCCAAGTAAACACCTTAATATATTTAAATCTATAATCATTGAACTTTTCGCATTCAAGTAATAAATGGATTATTGAACCTCTTCCAAAACTACAGAGTGGACAAATTTCTTGAGGGCTGAAATTATATTTTCGCCCTTTAAGAATAATTCGATTAAACTTTTCACCAGCAAGGCGAATCTGAGCAATAGTTGTGAGAACAACTATGGCAAATTAAGTGTGATAAGGCTCACCTAATTTCAGACTGCTATTAGTCTGTAGTAGGGGCTGCATACGCTGCTTAGTACAAACACTATATCGGCACCAAGATAAATGCTTTTTTAACTTTTTAAGTAAGTCATTTTTGATTGTTTTAAAGTTAGGAAATCTTGCGCCAACCAAATGCCTGATGCTCCTAACTTCCCCAATATATGTCGCAACCAGGTCACTCATTGTAAGGCATTTCCAGTTCGGACAGTGAACGTAACTTTAGATAACATATTTTCGGGATTCTAGAATCTTTCATTTCCAAAAGCTTTACCTACCAGCTATAGTCTGCTTAAAAATTCGAAGCTCTAAGTGGTGCCAGCCCGCCTCAAACCTTCAAAATGCAGTAGGGGTAATGCGCCTAGTTTTAGAAGTTGGTTTAAAAATGGTAATAGAATCTGCTCTAATATATGAATGTATGGTGGAGCCCAAATATCTACACAATACATTAGAACGCTTATTACTAGGTTGTCCAGTAACCGGCATTTACATTCCCATGAGTCTGACTTCCCTACATTTATTTATTATTCTTTTATATATTTTACATACAGACGAAGACAAAGCAATTGGCCGATTTGACTAATATGAATTGGGATCTTCTCTCGGCTTGAACAGTGGAATCATTAAATATGTTCTCCAACTCTAATAATTTGACCGCTTTTCCATATTTCATTAGTTAATTACCACCATTGAAATGACCGTTTTTTTTTTATCGGCAAATATTGGGCTATCTGTTAACTATATACATTTACTATTATCTGAGTCAGTAATTAGTCAGACAGTATTAGTCTGAGCCAGTCTAGACGGCCGTCAATGCTTAATAGAAGTCCAGATGCAATCTGTTTTTAGTCTATGTGTTTCGCTCCAAATTTTTTTTTTTTTTTACCTATTCCGATCCAAACTATTGCACAGACTATATTATTTGCTTTTTCTCTGCTTAATAGGTAATAGGCAATTTGCTAGTTCTTGGTTTAGATAGTTTTCCATCGTTGGAACAGTTTCAAAAGTAAGCTCTTTATCCTATTGGTATCAAGATCTAGCAGTTCGATTTATAAAAACCAAAAGGCAACTAGATGTGTATCTTAAAGCAGGAAAGTTGATTATGTTCATGAGAGTAACATAGATACAGCTGGTGGTATCAGATTCCAGAACATTGAACTTTGTATCAGTTACGGTGTGATGCAGTTTACATTAGCCCTACCGACTTAGCATCCTGCTTTGGGGTACCAAGCGAATATTGGCGAATGCTCTCCATAACTTATATAAATCTATTCTTTCAAAAGGATCCGCTCTTCTGAATTTTCATGATAACACCCCATACAAGATGGAGGGCATAAAAATCCTCCCAGAAGAATAGGAACGGTGATTTCATTTCGTATATAACTTGCCTATCGTTTTCCCATGTTACGGTCTGCAATAAGTGCCAAAAATTGTAATTGTAGTAGCATCTTTAAACAAAATTGAATCCCAATATCTGTCCTTGTTAAATGGATTACTAGGTTCTGGGTCAAAAGACAATATTTTATGCACGAGCATACCACTGAGATGCAAATTTTTAAGTTTCATTTTTAAAACAACTGTGGATACGAAATAGTTCGCGGCTCTGGGGTTATTGGTTACTGTCTGCATCATATTTTTCCATCGCTCTTATATGCCGAAAGTTACCCAATGGGCACTCTCTACATTGCCACTCTGACCCCTTAACATTGGACTCTAACAAACCGACCTGTATATTTCCATATAAACATTTCATTATTATTACTATTATTTTTATCACTAATCTCTATATCACTATAATTTTTATCAATTCTCAAAATAAGCTCAGAGGTTCTCTTCCAAACCAGCGATCACTTAATACTACATCAAATACTAGTATTATTAATATTGTTTTTTTTTTTTGGCGCATCAACTTCTGATGTCATTAGCCCTATTATAATTAAGTATTTATCAGCTCCGGGCTTCTGCGATCGGCGGACCTCTGCATTGGAGTAGCCCATCGCTGCTTTCCTCCAAGCTAATTATTGATTTTTCTCCTCTAAGTTTGCTGTGTTTATTGATTCGTGAAACCAACATTTTTTTTAAGATTTAAGAAAAGATTAAAAAAAAAAAAAATTAAAGTTAATAAAAAATTACAAAATCCGAAAAGGTAAACTTTAGAAATGTTTTCATAGAAACAATTAATGTAAATAAAATTTTCTTAGGCTCAAAAATCTTATAATTCTGTGCAGTATTTTTCTAGTAATTGATAGAAACTTTAAATATACTTCTTTTTTTTTATAGATATAAAGATGAAGAAAAGAAAGAGAAAGAAGTTAATGAGAAAGATTACGATGAAGGATTTCTCAGGTAAGTTACTAAACTTATTTACTTTGAAGATATATGTTATAGTCTGTTTGAATTAATTGCTAAGTGTAGAATATTTACCCCTCTCGCTAACATATTTTACAATTTTTTGAAACTTTATCCATCTTGATCATATGTTATGCATAATATGTTATTTCCATTTATAAAATTATTTTGCTTTTTCTTTATAATGCCTTGAGAGATACACGTATTAAAATAAAAAAACGAAGATTATATTAAAAGCATATATTTAGTATTTCTCAATCAAGGGCCTTGTCACTGCAACCTCTTTGCCGTCCCACACCCTTATGGACCTATACCGGGCGCCTTCTCCGGATCCTCTGAGGGGTGTGGTCGAAAAATAAAAACAAATAGCCCTCGTCAGTCCAACTCTTAAGCGTTCGGATTAGATTCGGGCGTTCTATACAGATTCCATTTTTTTCCCCTCAGAATTAAAGAATACCTTATGACGGCCACCCTGCAAGCCATACTTTCACAACATACACTAAATTGTCTTTCGTAAGCAATCATACACCATTTATCTCTTCCCGCACCCCAAACTCCTTGAAATAAAAATATATGAGGTGTTCCATCTAGATGATTATCTAGTAGATGTATCTTTAATTTTCTGCACTACTACCCAAAAGAACTATTTTTGACCGGTGCCAACTTGTATAGATAAATGTATATTATACAACTCAACAATTCCTTGAGATGAGAGAGAAACACTTTATTCGTAAAGAATTGTCAGTGGGGCTGCTCGACAATGTCAAGTTGCTAACACACAGCTTGTGTTAATTAATCATTTACACAAATAAACACCTCAAAAATTAAGTTTAGATTTCTTACCCTTATTCTTTTTTAAATTCTCACTAATTTTTTTTTTTTCTGTTATTTAAGAATCACCTGTCAGAAAATAAATAGTAAAATCGTTCCAAGTTTAGTATATGTACGGCCGAAGAGAGTTCTGCCCAGAGGCCGGCAATGCACTGAGAAGGCTCCGGGCGTTTTCATAGATGTTGACGCGCCTTAAATAAAAAAAAATATATATATAGTAATATACGTAATTTTGTAAAAATATTGACAACTTTCTGATCTTCGAAATATTCAAATCAATTAAAAATTTTTTTTTACACATCTTCATTATATTAAGTAGGAAAGGTATTAGCTCAGTGGTAGCGCGCTGCAACGCGTAGCTCCTGGGTTAGAGTCCAGCAGTGTTGCCCTTAGATTTTCTTTTCCTAGGAGCCTCTGCATCCCACTGTCCGGTGATGGCCAGTTGTCTGTAACTAGAGAACCTGTCCTGAGGCCGGCAGTGCACTGAAAAGGTTCAGTGCGCCAATGACTTCTATATAAACATCTCTATGTGTTGACTCGCCTTAAATTTACACACAAAAAATGTAACAACTATTTAGTATTTAGTTTCCCTAGCAACTCATTCGGCGGCCTTTGCTTTCATATCTAGTTTTACTGGTGCATTTTTAATTTTAAACTTTTTGAGCTTGAAATTTATGGTGTGCTTTTTTGAGGTAAAGGCGTTTAAGGCTGGCTTCTGACTTGATTTCTTTTTATTTGAAACGCATATTCTCAGTACCTATCGTAGAGATTATTGAAGATTTAGATACACAGCCAAGCTACGAACTAGAATGGACCTGGCAATAGTTTCGCTTCTTAGCTCAAAAATTAGAATTAAACTGAACATTTCACAGTCGCATGCATTTTAGAAGACAAGAGTTTTAACGCGACCGCTAAAGCATCTTTTCTAATACTTTACTTCAATAAAACGTATGCTTATTACCATGGGGACCATTGCCAGGAACTCGTCTGTTCCAGATAACTTGAACAATATTTTGTTTCAGGTATTATGTCTTCTTTTTTCAATAACATATCAAATAAACAAGTGGTATGTTCAACTCCACGAAGTGATTAAATGATGAAATAGTGGTACAAGAATCTTTTTAATCTTAGTAAAAATAAATATAATGTTAGTTTACAATTTGGCTTCTTTTATTCTGATTTCATTTAATAATCCCAGTAAGTCATATGTTGCTTTTTTTTATTGTAACATATGGTTATTTACACTATATAGTGTAAAATAATTTAGAGATTGTTATGCATGAAAATTATTAATTGCATTAAAGCTCGCTAATGTCAGACTGAGAAATCCTTCTAACGCAATTATTACCGCGCTCCACGTCTGCTCAATAGTGCCTTAAATTTTAGTCGTCACCTCTAATGAAACTTAATAAAATGGTCACGTCTTAATCCGGTCTAACGTTAAAACTGAAAATTTTTTTTCTATTCTGGAAGATCTTTTCAATAGCAGGTGACAGCATAAAGTCATAACAGGACCCATTGTAATCCCTGTTTATCACCTCTCACTCAGCATTATTAATAATAACAGTTCAGGTTCTGATGCGAGAGGTATCTTCGCAATCGGCATTAGAGATGGATCAAATGTTGAACTCGCCGAAATAAAATTTGGCTCGCCAAAAGTCTAGAACGTTAGCTCTGCAAACTGCAAAATAGTACACAACTCACCAACGAAATCGGAAGGCCGATAATGCAAACTATACCTCATTTCGCCAACCGTGACTATATTTCTATTTTCTTGAAATATTTCATTTCATTTTTTTAAATTCATTTTGAATTTTCCTGAGATTAAATAATGTTGTGTTAAAAGTAATAATAATTGTTCTATTACACTGAATGTGCGCATTTCAGATTCGTTTTTTTAAAAGCGTGAGCAAAAAGGCGAAATATTAGTTGTGCACAGATTTAAGCATATTAATATAAAAAAAATTTTGTTAGTTGGTTTTTTGGATCAGGATTGTAAATGAGAGTATTTTTTTGTTTTTCTCTATAATAAGTAAAAAAAATTGCCATTGTATTTTTTTTTTTGTAATAATAGATGGAGATCAATTAAATTTAATATATAGGGACGCCTCTGTTTCATTCTTTTTATAAATCGCAATTTTCTAAGTTGTATATTTTGTTTTTAAGGAGACAAATGGCGCTTGCTACTTCACATGTTACAGTTCATGAAAGAATAAAATCTAACGTCAACAATATCCAGCGATCAGAAAGACACATGAGTGAAAACTTTGCTCGCAGATGACAATTTTCTTCTAATATAGCAAGAAGTATCTAAAAGAATGATTTGCATCATAACAGAAAGTAGAAATTTAATTGCTTTTTTAAAGGAAGCAATTTGCCTTGTAAATAAAATTTTTTTGTTTTTGTTTTAACGCTAACTTTTATATCCTTCATTTGCTTAGTTGTTAAAATTCTTTCATGATTAATTTGAAATAATTTATACAACAATAAGTTACATTGTAAAGTATCATTAAATACATTTTTTTTAATGAATAAAGTAATTTTTTATCTGCTGCTCATTGGATTTAGTTAAATACGAGTTGAAGATAAATTTAGTTTTATTCTTCTTAACTTCCTTAATCACCTATACGGATTGAACCCGTATAGGCGATTTCTTCAGGAATCTTGATCTTCAAGTCTAACATTTATGTTGATAATCTCTAGAACATAAACTATACGAAGGTAGAGTTGATACGTGCAGCTGCATGGACTTGTATACACAAAGGCAAACTCTAATTTGTTTCCACATTCACACAACACACACGCACACACTTCCTCTCTTCCGAGTGCTTTTTCGTTCTTTTACGGAGGACTACTTTAATATGCAAAGATTAACAGATTTTGTAGTGCTTGAAGTTGTTCGTTTGCGTGCCCCCTGGATATCCAACTAAATAAACATCAGTCGCCACCATAGCCTAAAATTTGATAATGGGCCGCACGTAGCGGAATGGCTGAATAGCCGATGTCATGACATAGGTAAAAAAACGAAAAAGATGTAGTTAGCCAAAGATTCGCCTTTGTAACTTCTTTCTATAGACAGCTTTGCTAATATCTAAGGGATTGATGCTCTAAAAAGTTGATTGGGATTATCTGAAAATCTTCAATTCATTTTTATATATATGGACTTAAAGCTTTTAGGCGATGTTTACGTGCAATGTCTGGATGTCGCTTAATATTTCCACAACTCGGAGGAGACACCAGGTATGGCTTATGTTGTTAACGGCCACCTCGCTGAAGTTTTATAGAGAGAAGGAACCTCACCCGGCTTCCTTTTGCAGAAGCCACTCATCCAGCTTGATGTTTTATTGATGTGGAATTGGATAGTGCGTTTCTAAACATAGTACGGCTATGTCATATTAAACCTTTGGAGCAGCAAAAGGAGGTTAGAGACCCATTCTTGGTTTATTTCTCTCTAGCTAGTATATCCTTATAGAGTGGGAATTTATAAATGTAAGTAAAATTAGTGCAGGACCATAGCTTCAAACTTAATGGAAAAGCATCCAATGTGACAACAAAACAGTACAAAGTGATCACAAAACGTAGTGGTCATTAAAATTTGTTTCATAATTTAATTAGTACATAAATATTGGGAGTTAAATATAAAAACTATTGTTAATAAACAACATTTTTACTAAGAAAATATAATTTCTAATTATACCATAGTTATAAAGACATCTGGAAGTTTTTTTTTTTATTATAAAAAATGTAATATACATATATTTTTTAATAATAATCATCTTAATTATAAAGACTAAAAATTGTACGTTTTATACAACTTTACCAAATATACAAAACATTTTAACAGTCTTACTTTCCATGAAATTGTTTTGAATCTATCGATTCAATAAAAGAATTACTGATCTTAAAATAAAACTAATGATTCTGTTAAAAAATGTCTGCAATCAAATAGTTTACTTGTAATCATTTACAAATACGAATAAATTAGTAACAAAGAAAACAATTATTTGTAAGTTATTGCTTACAAGTTTATGGTATTTGCAATCAATAATATATTCTTTGTTTTTGTCATCATTTTGTAACAATGATATTGATAAAAAATGCTTTTTCTGGAAAATGCATATTAGTGTTTGAAAACTATTTCTTACAGAATAATATAATTTAGAACGAAAACTTCTCTTCATGCATGCTTCAAAATCAAGCTATATTCAGAATTAATATACAATTACAATACTGGAACATATACGTCAAAATTCGATTTGATTCAAATGTTATTGAAATTGTGTAACTGTAACCAGTTTTTCTAATAAAGTGAAAATTTTTTTGAAATAGTTTTTTGTTAAAGGCAAACATATCAATCAAAAATTTCAAGTGAGGCTTTCAGAAATTTAATTATTTTTCAGAAGAATTCTACAAAGATTTTACAAATCATGTTAAAAATGGATCCACAAATTGATTTGACATAAATTAATACTGAGTTGATATCTAAGCATTGAGGTAATTTTTGAGCGTGTTTCGTTTCTTTAAATAACTTCTACTTTTCAATCTAGACTAAATCGATTTCTTTAGATATTATTCGTCAAGTAAAAAACAAAAGTCATTAATGTAAGATAAATTAACTGAGGGTGTTCTGTTTTATTTTAATAGTTTGGTAAAAGCAGCAATGATGAACTACGGGATTAAGAGCTGGGGGTTGGATTCTAATATGAAAGATTTAAAAATAATAGAATATGATTTATATTCCTAGACCAACAGCAAAAGCAGGTATGCTTTGGGAAATGAGTTATAGAGCAACTGAAACAAGCATATCCGAGGATGTTTAAATATTATCTGAAATTGAAGTCTAATAAGAGGGAAGAATCAGCGAGAATATGATTCGACTATCAGTAGAGCAGTTCAAGCAGAGTTCTGGGTTAAGAAGGCTGAGAATTATATAAAACAAACTGGATTAGGATGGACAGTTACCTGCACTTCCTTATCATAATTTATTATGTATTTCTAAAATTGTGAAAAATAGGATACGAGATATAACGTGGCAAGATTTATTTCCAGACATGAAAGAAAAGGAAACCTTAGAATATTTGAGAAAACACAGAGTATTTTCTAATGCACAATTCTATTCAGATGCACTAGATGAAAAGGAAAGAAATGCTATTGCATGAATTAGGCTGTTATATGGAAATTATAAGGACAAAGAAGAGGTTGCCTAAAAAATACTTCTATTTTGTGCGGTGAGTAGGAAAATTATAAACATACATATATTTATGTGAAATCAAAAAAGAAAAGCAGCACTTGCTAGCAGGAATAAAAAATATTTGTTGGAATGTAAAAGTAAAAATGAGTTAAAGAGAATTGTTTAATGCCTTATTTTTTAAAAAACAATTACAAGATTATATTATAAACTATGTAAGACAAAATTTAGAGGAAAATATGTAATTTAATGTTTGAAGTCAATTTCCGTCTTATTATATTTTTGAAAACTAAATTCTATTAATTATCTATTGTTTATTTTGCAATATTATCTACAACTTATGTTTCTGCCATTGAAGTACATACTTATGATTCAGTTAGAATTTATTCAGTTTAATTAATGAATACAATTGTTGGCATTTATTCATTATTTTTTTGATGACATTTATTACCAAGTGAAAGTGAGTGAAAGAGAAACTTATACGGTATATACACAAAAATGAATTATTAAAAACTTTCATAAACAAAACTTATTATTTATTTTTTTAAGGAGGGATTTTACAATGAAATTTATGTTTTTTGCACTGACATTATATATTACTTTATCTTATTTAATAAAGGGAAACACTTAAATAATGGAGTAATTAAAGATAATATGATCAACAATATACTGGCATACCCATTAGCAAAATTAATAAGTATTTAAAAAAATAACCAATTTTTATACCAGCTTATGTAATTCTGTTAATGATCAGTTAAATGCACCCTATTTTTTGAAACATGCACGAAGGAACTGGTTGGTAGAAGTAATGTAAAACATAATAAGGTTCCTCAATCCATATTAATTACAGTATAAGAGGAAGCTTTACATTTGGAAACACTGAATATTTTGATTATGCATAATCAATCCAGTGGACCAAACCTATTTCTTAAGTTATTTTTCTTAAATAAAAAAAATAATAATATCATCAATCAAAACAGTTCGACCCTTTATCAGTCATGCAAGTTTGTAAACTTGTTAAAGTTGTATATTTAATTTAGAATATTTCGCTTCATAAAGAAAGCTATGATATAGACACTGTAATTGAGTCATAATGATAATAATTTATTATAGCAGGCACTAATAACCTTAGTTGCCCATAGGCAAAAAATTAATAAAAGTAATAAGATAGTAATAATAGTGATAATGATGATGATAATAGTAAATTTGTTTTTCATTAGTTTATATTCATAAAAAAAAATATATCATTCTTATCTATTCTTCCTTAATCTTTAAGAGGGTGGTGCTTTTGGCGGTTTCAATATTCCAACTGATCGAAGATATCTGACCACAAATGGTGTGCAAGCAAATGTAATGCTGAAGCGGACAGGAGCTAAAACTTTATTAACAGCATAAGCCATAACGAATGTACTGGCACCTGTAGCAATTTCACCACTTCGTCCTGATAAACCAACCTTTTCTACTAGCCAAGTTAGTTCTAAACCGCTAAAAATTGATAAAAATAAAAAAATGTAATTTCATAACACTGAAATGATTTGCTTTTTTAAATAAAAAAAAAAAATAATAATAATTAATTTTAATTGCTAGATGAACAAAAGTATTAAATATATACCTTGAAAAAGCAGCATATAATCCGCCTAACATAATCAGTGAGATCCCAATATGAAACACTATGACAGTAGAACCGTAGTCCCTCATTGCTATTTTCAACCTAGCTTTCATTGACAGTTTTTCTGTACTTTTCTTTTTTAAGTCTGATTTTTCAGTGCTCGGTGGGGGTAAATCACTGCTAGGAGAAATATCGTGGTGTTTTGCATCTGTGGACATCATTCTGCGATGTACAAAAAAAAGGTTTTCTTTGTTGCTACCACTATCTCTGTAAAAATTAAAAGAAAAATAGCCATTATAAGACAAACACAAGAAAGAAAAAGTAAATAAGGGGTGGAATGTTCCTAATTAACTCTGTTTATTCTTAAAACTACATTTACTTCTTGTCCTTTTATGTAACTAAATTTACATATTCCTAAGGAACGGCTGCCTGTTATAAATTATTTAACTATTTCCTTATGTTCTTCATTAATTGATAGTGATTGCTACAATTTAGAAGTAAACTCCGGGTAAAATACGATCGGACTTAATTTTGAGATTTGACTTTCATTCGGTATAAGCTCAGCACCAAATTGCAACCAGATGCCAGATCTATATTTAACAAGGTTAGTCAAGAAAACACTATTTTCTTGAAGTAAATTTTAATTAACTTACTGAACTTGGATCAGTTGGTAGTGATAAATGATGGAAATCCCTTGGGATTTTTTGTACTAACAATGTTCTTCATGATCTTATATCAAACATTTATCGTATTTACCAACGTTTGAAATACACAAGTGAGATTGCGAACATATTCTTCTTTGTTGTGGTTTGGAAACCGGGAAAAAGTCACAGGTTTTTACTGCGATGGCCTGCTCCAAATTGTGGTAATCGACTGTTTCAAGCATTTGCCTATCATCAGGATAATTTGATAAACAGTGTAAGTTATAACACTTTTTAAATGGCCTCCAATTTTTATTTGCTTTAATTGTAATTATTATTACATAGTTGACCTTTCGTCCTTGTTATTTGACCGTTTTTTTAAATAGTGTGGAAAAATTAATAGGGTAAATACAGATTATGTATTGTGTTTAATATATTATTATGAACTGATTACATGTATTATTAATATTAAGTAATTATTTTAATATTAATTGTTTCACAATACATAATCTATATTTATTAATTTTCCAAAAAAGCGAAATTACAAGGGCCCTGTAAAAATTAAAATTAAAAAAAAAAACTAATACTAATAAGACCACACTTTTTTAGATTAAATCTAAAAACTAATACTAGTAAGACTTTTTTTTTTAATTTGTGTATTTTTTCTTGTAAAGATTATACGTTTTTCTTTTTTTTTAAGTGAAGTAAATTGATGAGTACTTTAAGACAGGCTTTGGTTAAGATCAGGTATAGGAAGGCGAATAGTAAACACTTTACTAATTATTTATTAATCCCATCAAATAAAATCAAAGACCCAAGAATCAACGCAGTACCACGCAGTACACCTCAGCTTGGTGGTAAACACCTTTAACCATTAGTTATCATGGCGCCTTTTTACATAATATACTTCTACATAAGTTTAGGTCTATACTTTTATTTGAAAATTTTCTTGAGAAATTAATTTTTGGGAAGATTTCGGAGTGTAACACTAGTTTCCCTAAAACTATCACCTCAACATGATGTATGATTCCAGCTTCTAAATTATTTTATGAATAATTTGGTGAGGATCGGTCCAGAAAGAAACATTCAATTATGCCAACTTTCGACAGAGTTTCCTGTCTTCATCAAGCTTTAATATATACTTAGCCCGGAAAATGTGGAGAAAGAATTTTAAAAATTTCTTTTAAAAATTTTTTTTTAAATTTTACGATTTTAAAAAATTGTAAAAGCCAGTAGCATTTTTACAATTTGTGACTACCGATTCGAAAGAGGCCATATTTTGGCTTAAAAATTCTTTCTCCATATCTTCACGACTGTCTATATATTAAAGCCTTAATGAAGACAGGAAACTCTGTCGAAACATCGGCATAATTGAATGTTTCTTTCTTGACCGACTCACTAAATTTATTCATAACATAATTCATCAACGGTCAACAAATATTTCTACTAGATAATATAAATAATTCTACAATCTTCTAGATAATATATTATAAATAAGAGAAAGTAAAAAATTTGTGTATGAACAAAGTTTGACAACTGGAAAAGTTGTAAATTATGGTAAGAGAAAGTCGTATAATATGTTCATATACAAAAAGTATTCGTTAAACTAAAATTATTTTGGTATGTTCATGCACTAACAATTTAATTCATACGACCATCGAATTTTGAGTTCTTTCTTTAAATAGTTGGTTTGCATAAACATATTTCATGAACAAAATGTTTTTTCTTTGTCTGAACAAAAACAATCTACTTGATTACTTCGTAATCCAATCTAGGAAATGATTTATAAATTTCATTTTCAGCATCCTCTGAACAAGAAGACATTGAAAACTGTTTTAGCAGGAGTACAAAGCACATGTAACAAAGCATAAGGCCAGACTTTTTTTTTTGATTATGTAGAACAAAATAAGTGCATGTAATTTGCTGTTAACATTCAATACTTTGTTAACATGTGAAATATGTCAATGCTTTTGTGCTTCTTCTATAAGTTACGAAATTCATAGAGTGATATAAAATGAAATAATGCTTACAATTCTTTCTTGTCATCAACGATTCTCGCTTTATTATTTGTCATATCTGAATCTCGAAACTAGAATTAATTTAAAAATAAGACACAGGCTAAAAACGTTCGTTAGTTACCGTCAAATTGTGTTTTATCACGATTTATTTATCTGGTTATCACGATATATATTCAGGTGACATGAAACTCAAACTGATTCATTCAGTGAGAAAAAAAAAATGAATTGTCATTCAGTATAGCAATTGTTTCGCAAAACTAAACAAAAAACTAAGATTCTTTTTTAGAAGAAGACAGTAGCATTTTGTACAATTTGTGATTACCGATTCCAAACAGGCCAATATCTTGGCTTCATTATAATTAAACGACATCCGAATTGAGAAAAAGGTCATATTTTGTTATTCAATGGTTCTAAGGAGGCCACTGCACTAAATTCAGGTATGTTCCTAATGACATATGTATGTAACAAATGTCTTGCAAATATGGATGCTCGATTAAATAATCTGCATTTGCTTGATGGGTATGAGCTGATACAATGTGAGCCTACCTTTATGAAAACAGTCAGTTTCAAGAAGACAAATAGGGACAATAGGTGTTTAAGACATTACAATTTATTTATCTTGTAAGGTAAGAGTCTGGCAACAGTGGAAATATTCGGTCCCTCCAGGATGGAAATCTGGGCCTGAAGTGCTTAAAAACAAGAGAATTTTCCCATGGCAGGCTGCTTCATTTTGTAATTACTGATGATTTTGTGCACACACTGATAATAAGCGAACATCTGAAATGATCTACATCTAGTATGAAGAAGCCTTTCTGGGAAAAAATCTCGAATTTAGGCGACCCGCTCAATGGACATTTAAAGAAGTATACCGCCAGAAGGTTATACATGGACAATTATAAAAAAGGCATTACTCATTTATAAGATACTGAGCAGTATTTAGTACTAAAGGTGCATACTTGCATCTTCAAGTTGGAGAAAAAAGAAATATCATGTTACTATATTTGCTTGTTATACTCCGCTTAGAACAATCTCCTTATATTTAGACAAGAACAATTATAATAAGATAAGCAATAAAACAAACTAAATAAAATATTATTTATTGAAAACAAACAATTTTAAAACAAATTTTCACATATTCTCGTTTGTGGTTGCTTGTGTTAAAGTTCAGTTTTAGTTTAAATAAGGTTATACTATATATTTTTTTGAAAAACAATATACACTGACTGATTTTATGGAATAAAACAAATTCATTAAGTTAAATAAATAGGGCAACAACACAGTCTTTATAGAAACTTAAACTTTCCAATACGTATTTACAATAAATAAAATTATATTTAAAATTAACGACTCACATGTTACTTGGATCACATATATCCTTGAGAACTTCAGGAATAGTTTCAGTGCAAGGCCCTTCAAAATGAAACCTAAATAAAAAAATAGTTGTAATACATTAGAAAAAGTATAAAATACTTTTTATTTTAATTATTTTAGAAGACTAACTTGAAAAGATGAGTTGCTGGAGTTGATTCAAGATTAAATTCAGCTACTGGCACCCCTCTAGCTGCTAATGTAGGAGCATACATGGCAGCAGGATAGACTACAGAGGAAGTACCAACAACTAAGCAAGCATCACACAAGTCCAACTCATAATCTAGAGAAAGCAAAGTCTTGTTTTATGAAAAATAAAGAAAATACTACAAAATGGTAAGAATCAGAATTTCTGAGGCGACTTTTACAAACAAGCTAAACGATTTCGCAAGGGCCAAAGAAATAAGTTTTAAGTTTAAAAGGTTTATTTTCGACGTTTCAAACAACTTTGGAACTGCCAAGGAGAGGTGGACGAATTATAAATCTCCCAACCAACTAAAGTTTTGTTTGTTTCGTAAAATAATACGGCCAAGCCTAACTTTATTTATATATTAATTTATTTAAAAAATCATTGTTAACACTGATTATCCGCCAACGATTCAAAACTAACGGTATATGATAAAATTCTAAAATTGAAGAAGTTTAACTATATTTGCTTAATTGATATTTTTTACTGTTTGTATATGAAAGGTAGGTACTGCATCCCCGTTTCTAAGGCCTGAACCTTTTTGTGTGTCAATGACCAGTTCCTCTTGGAAGACCTTAGGAAGGAGGAGGAGGTAAAGGGGTCTCCACTCTGGAACTCCCTCCCTGGGCTGCGGCGGCTTAGATTTGCCTGGGAAATTATAACCAACAGAGATCGGAGGACTGTATCGGCCTTGGTAAGAACAAATTCCGCGTTCTTACGGGTTTTCTCATGGGGCATTGTCGACTCAGAGGACACGTGTCCAAACTGGGTTTGAAGAGTGACAGCACATGCAGATTCTGTTGGGAGATGGAGGAAACTCCATTACATCTCCTAACGGAGTGTGAGGCCGACACCCAGGGAAGATTTAAGAACCTGGGTAGTTACCAGGAGGAGGAGGGGAATATACCCTCCCTGTCAGGTTATTAGGATTCCTTAAAGATCTTAATTTGATAGAGGTCTTGTAAACGGTGTTCACTTGGGACATCTGTTTGGGTGCTATAGGCAGCCTGCGACACCAAGGGGCCAGCACACTGGATCATAGGGTCGCAGTGGATTGGCCTCCCACCCCCAAAAAAGAATATATATATATTACATTACCTGCTCTAGCTAATATGTCTTCGTGTAAATTTTCTCCAAACCAGACAATATATGGTCTAAGAAGTCCCTTACAATCATTGTTTTTACATCTTGGTAACTCCTCAAGTGGTATATCTTTCTGAGAACCCTCAGTACTTGGATCCCTGACAGAGAGACACTCATAAAATAAAAATATAAATTATATACATACAGCTGAACTTAATATTTATTATCTTGATGCTAACAGAATGGGCGGTTTTTGGGAAAAAAATTCTTTTATATTTCAAAAATTAAGGCAAAAAAATTGCAGGCTCAATCAAAATTTGTTCAATGACTTCCCAGCATACAATTTCAATGAACACTTTTCAAAATTACAGTAAGATAAAAAAGTTATGTTGATTAAATGGTCTTATAAAAATATTAAAAAATACATACCCTCTACCTTGAAGTGCGGGACATATGGGAGAATTAGTGTCCGTATCCATAGAATGACATTTCAAGCATAAAGTTTTAAAGAGAGAACCATGTAACTCAACTACTTCTTTCGAACCAGCTCTCTGGTGCAATCCATCTATATTTTGTGTAATCACCGTTAATCGGCGACCTACTGCCTTCAGATTTGCTTCGGCTTCGGCTAAAGCTTTATGGGCCTGAAGAGGGATCAAAATGCATTAATCGTGTTTACAAGTATGGCATATTTATACATTTTCGTTGTGTCCTGGATCCGTAGAATTAAAAGGATCCATGAAATCAAAATTCCTATTCAAAGGTTTTTTGTTTATACTACAATACTTAATAAACCTAGCGATCATTTTAAATGGAAGGAAACGAAGCTACGCAAGAATGAGTTAATCCTAGTCTTCTGAATGTCTGTTTGAATGAAGAAATAAAGAAATAATATGGCGGGAAGGGATAAGCTCATTGGTAGCGCGCTGATCTAACAACGCGGAATTCCCGAGTTCGAATCCAACTGTGCTGCCCTTAAATCTTCTCTTCCTAGGAGTCTCTAGGAACCTCCTAGCTCACTTTTAGTGAAGGAAAATGTTGATTACAACGAGAGAAAACTGTCAGGATGCCGGCAGTGCACTGAGAATGGGCGCCAATGATCACAGATGTTGCCGCGCCTTAAATTAGATTAAATAAAAAAAACTGTAGGGATTTGGCAACTGCACAATGCAAAAGTAGGGTATTAAGTGGGTGGAAATGAAATATGAATCATCTTCCTGCTAGAGTGAATAGATACAATACTGCAGGAAATCAGAGAGATATTAAGAATTAACATGATTAATGGGAGCTTTATGAGAAGAAAGAGTTTTGGCTTTGATTAGATCAGGAATAGCAACTACACAAAAAATTTATGAATATATTCTGAGTATTACAGTAGAGTTAATGAAGGAAAAGAAGAAATACGAAACTGATGAGGGACTGCTAATGTTGAGAGGCGATTAGGTTCAATATTACCAGACTATTTATGAATAGTTCAAGGTAATTCCTTTTAAAATTAGAACTAAATTAAATCCTTTTAGAATTCCTGGTGTTAAGGCATCAGTAAATCTTAATAATGAAGTCTGCGACTAAATATCTGACCTAGACTAGTTTATGGATTTTTTCTTCAGATAACTGCAAGGGCTCAGAGCAATACTGAATAGAGCAGAGTTTGTTTGGACTCTTCTCAAAAACAAATATATCAGGTACAAAGCATACATTCTGATGGATAAAGGACAGTTAAATCTTCTAAGACGATTTGCCTTGACGGAATTACAACACAGACTGATCTCGCAAAGCTGAACCATATTTTACTCGTATACAAAATTCTAAAGTGTGATCTGAAACATGCAATCGAGCTTGCAAGTAAACAGATTGGAAAATGCTGATAATCTGGGGACAAAATTTATGTGTTGGAGAAGTATCCCGCAATACAAGTATTCAATTAGGCCTTTTTTTTAAAATTTTAATTTATATAATATAGCCATCCATTCACGCATATGCATATCGCACTGGTAATAGTAAAATAAATAAGAAATTCATGAATAATAACATGTATCCTAGCCTAAATTAGATAATATTTGTTTTTTTAAATTAAATTTGTTTACAACCTGTACATATTCATACCTTAAGTAAATGTGAAATTCGTGTCACAGACTGTGATGCACTGAATCCCCTAAGACTCAACGCCATAATCAGAGAGGCATGTTGAGAAGAACCAACCAATGTTGGAACTCTTAGGGTTTGAAAAGAGAGCTAGGAGATTAGGAAGTTGCGTGGCCAACGTCGTTTCAAGCGATGTGGAGGATTATCACGATGGGTAGATGATGATAGGGAGTCTATAGGTTACAGTGGAAATTAAGGAAGCGCGTATGGATTAGCTCGTTAACGAAAGGGATATTGAAATCTTTGTGGAGAGTTAAATCTGAGACATAATAGGGAGCGTTGACAATATGGCGGAGGACTTTAGATTGAAAGGATTGGATTCTCTGGAAGTTGGATAGTTTCGCGGAGCGCCACAAATTAGATAAATAAATGTATAATTTTAAATTTTAGCAACTAGATTGATAAACAATGACTAGGACATGAACATAAATATCTCATGAATAAATCAACGAATTCAGGTTAAAAAAGTAAATAAATAAAAACGACACTTAATAACTACGTATCACGGTCCAGAAACAATCACAGTGTTTTCTTTCCACTGCAGCCTGTCTAAAGCGTCCTGCTCGCAAAGCCCTCTGCCGGGCATGATTTCATTTATAGCCTTGATCCTAACTTCACCTTGGACTTATTCTCAAGGTCGATTCGCCTTATGATATTGATCAAGGGCTCCTTATGCCTGATATTTCTAGAGCATGCCACAACAAATACCTTGGTACACTGTCATAGGTCCTTTTAAGATCTCTAAATATTAATTCAGTAGGCTTGCCTTTATCCCGATGCTTCTTTTCTCTAGCATTTGTCAAAGAGTGAAAATTTCATCAATACATGATTTCCCAGCAGTAATACTACACTGGACATCTAAATTACAAACTCTAGCTCGAGCCGATCTTTTATTATCCGTCCTAAACATTCATGATTGGGTTAGTGACACAAATTTCCCTATTTTTTGCACTTCTTATCACTGCCGCCAACAAGGTCTTGACCAACGACTTTACCGCCTCCATATTTTAATGCATCCATGTTTTCTTCGCCCAGACCAGGAATTTACCATTTTTGGCTTCTTGTAATACTCTCTTTATTTCCTCCTTTGTTGTTTCAGGGCTACGCTACTGTAAGGCTACGTAAATCATCATCCAAAAACTAAGTCCTGCCTTCATTCAGCAACCCATGAAAATATCTGTACCACTCCTCCACTGTAATTAACTCTGGCGTATGGATAGTTTTGTATCTTCTTCTGGGGGTTTTTGTTGGTTGTTTTCTTCCGGTATGTATTCCCAATTGTTGATTTTGGATTTCAACTCTTTCCTTACCAATATCGAGACATCCCTCTTGCCCTTACACTCTTATCAACACCACTCCCAAAATGCATAAAATTCCCTAAAGGTTGTTTCCAGAATCTTTATTTTCGTTTCCGACCAAACTACAATATCCACTTTATATTTATTTGACTCTTCTGATTCTGTGTTCATCTTTGTAGATAATCCTTATATGTTCCAGCATCCTAAGTTTAATTTCCTTGTCCGATAGCTTTGTCGTTGCCTTTTAATCTGTCCGGGTTTTTCTTTTGTTTCGTTTGGTCTTTTAGCAGTTAGTTATTTTTACTTCAGTGGGGAGCTGGCCAAACGCTGGAGGGCCAGGGCTTTTCTTTCAGGGTGCACGTCTCTTGGATGAGTTGCCTTTATGTCTGGGTATAAAAAGAGAAACACAAGGGCAAAGGAGTTACCGGCCCAAAACAGGGAAATTAAGCCACTTACTTGTCAAAAATTACCATAAATAATTTTCTGGTGTGATAAAGCTATAATAAGGCCAGTCAAATTTGTGTACTTAAAGCAATTGAACAAGTTGATAATTACCTTATTAGGTTGTTTAGTGAGGACTAGTTCTCTTCGATAGTGATAAAATTCCCATACCAGAGATGGATTACGTTTAAAGGCTCCAACAGAAGCAAGATCTTGTGACCTATACGTACGCCAAAAGCCGCCAGGCCCTCTAAATGTTGGTATTCCAGATTCAACAGATATCCCAGCTCCAGTTAATACAACTATATTTTTTGCACGGGAGAGTATACATTTAAGTTTGGCAAGCTCAGCTTTTGTGGCAGCAATTCCAGAAGCCATCTCGTTATAAATCTTTGATTTCCTGCAGTTTTATTAAAAAGAGATCAAACAATTATATAGGTTCAAATTAAGTATGGGCTCTATCATAATTACAAAATTTAAGGCATGCTCAATCCTAACTTCAAAATTTTTATATCAGTTGATAAAAAGAAGTTTTGGAAATAAAAATCGTACTAATCCAAGGCAAATATCTTTGTATTAATAAAGTTATTTTGTATTAAAGTGATACCTGTTCGTTAAGTATTAACAATTCCATTTGTCAAGGTTATAAAAGGACAACAGGAAAGGTCACGTATACCAAGTAACTTCGATAAAAGGAAAAATTAAGAACAGAAAATGAAAACGCAAGAAAGACGTATGGCAGTAAAGTGCATAAGCTAGTTTAGATTTATAAGTTTACATCTAAAAAATATGTAGACTTACAGTTCCAATAACAATCGACCTTATGATCAAGTCACAACAGCTGTTCAGCTGACGGTGGATAATGGAATGATAAGTGTGAACTAGGCCCACGTCGCTGTTGAACTGAAGGTTACAATTGAAATTCGTAAGTACTATATCTTTGTCGTTTGTAATCTTTAGAAATGTGTACTTATTGTTTGTAAAATTAATGATGATATTTTACTTAGTACTTCGTTTTTAAGATAAAGTATATGTCAGTTACAGTTTTTCGATAATAATTCTTATTTCAGTTGAAGTAAATTTATAAGATTTTGTTTGGAAGAACAGTGTATGAAACCTAAAGATCCATGCAAAGTACACGCTTGTAATATTCAGAAATGTTTAAGAGGTAATTTAAGTAAAAATTCTGTTTGCATGCCTATCAACTTGGCTAATTTTTTTTTTAAATAATTTTATAGAAAATAACTTTCAAGAAGAGAAATGTAAAAATTGGATAGAATATTTAAGGGAATGCTGCGTGATTTGGGGTGAAAAATCAACGTCTTGTTCTGGTATTGACACTTCAAAGGTTAATATATCAAATTTGTGCCCATTAGTTCATTGACAATAAGCTTATCAAATATTTAACTAATGCCTTCGAAGTCTTTTGTTTATGATATTTGTCAACAATGAGCATTCATTTATAATTTAGGCCTTTTATTTAATAAGTGAAATAAATTCAAGTTAATACTTTTAACACATCTTTAACTGTTTCTGTGATTAATAACGTTAACTAATTGCGTGAATTTTAAAAACATAACTTGAAGAAGTATGTAATATTCTGATAGAAGGATGTATCTGAAAAATAGTTACTGTTTCCTCATCATTATTTAGCATTTTGAAGTTCAAATAAACCTTATCATTCAGTTTCTATTTTAATTAAATTTTTCTTCAACTTAAACAGAACAGAATTCTAATTCCGTAAAAAAGTTTAGTCTTTTCTCACAGAAAATTGCAAAAAAAAGATATACTTAGAATACAAAAAAAAAAAGGTTGAAAAAAGATTTAATTTAACTGAAAAATGTTTAGATAAGTAAAAAAACTTTCTTTCTTAAAAGGTATAATTCTTCAGGTAAAATATGAGAAAGTAAACAAGTTTTGATTTATTTTCAGGTGAATAAAAATGTGGAAGGAGAAAGTAGAAACGCCTAAATTCCGGAAGACATCCAAAGATTTACCTTGGGTGAATAGAAATCCTCGAATATTCATAATTTTGACCACTACATTGGCTTTAAGTATTTTTTTCAGCAAGCCGGCATATGATCTGATGTTTGCCAAACGTGTCCCTCATCCATCATTCACTCTTTCATTGGATGCTGGAAAAGGTGATGAAACTAAGTGAACTTCATCATGGAAGCCGTGAAAAAAGCTAAATTTCGAATGCATAGTTTGCCAGGACTTGTGAAAGACTGTAGTTTTGAAGGGTCAATATATGCAACTTGTGTAATGAAGAATGGAAATATAAGAAAGAACGATTGTCATTCGGAATTTAAAGAGTTTCTGAAGTGTATAAAGAATAGTGCCAGTAAAAAAAATATTAGAATTTAGTTAGTTTGTTGGTTATTGCGGACAATTATTAAAATGAATTTAACTAAACATTGTGCGATTGGCCTAATAGTAAGACTAATTTTTATATATTATGGCACATATCAGGATGCTGTTTCAGAAGTGCAGTATACCGATATAGATTACAAAGTGTTTACTGATGCTGCCAGGTATATGTTAAACGGAGAATCTCCTTATAAGCGACATGCCTTTAGATATTCCCCCTTCTTTGGACTCTTTCTCTTACCAAATCTCTTAATACATCAAGAATTTGGAAAGATCTTATTTTCTGTTTGTGATATATTTAGTACCTACTTTATACATAAAATTCTTCTTATTGAAGGTTGCAGTGAACCCAAAAGTACTAAATGGAGCCTGTTTTGGTTGTACAATCCTCTTTCTATTGTAATTACTACTCGTGGTAATGCTGATGCTGTGGCTGCACTGTTGGTTCTTGCTACATTATATTTATTTAAAAAGGGTAACATATTAGGCGCGGGTTTGTTACATGGATTGGCTATCCATTTACGACTTTATCCTATAGTGTTTAGCCTTCCTTTATACACGTCCGTTAATGATCAGCACTCTAATAGATTTGTAAGGCTATTTTATCCGAACAGAATGAGACTTACATTAGCGTTCTCCTGCCTAGCTTCGCTAACATGTGTATCAGGATTGTGCTACATGTTGTTCGGTAATGAGTTCGTTCATGGCAGTTTGCTTTACCATTTGAAACGATTTGATATCCGCCATAATTATTCAGTTTATTTTTATCTTCAATATCTTAGTTACAAAACAGGTATATCTGACATGACTAGATATCTCATGTTTGTTCCTCAAACTATACTACTCCTTTTATTAGCAATTGCATATGGTTCTAAGCGTACTATAGCATTTTGTGAAATGTGCATGGCATTCGTTCTGGTTATGTTTAATTCTGTTGTCACTTGCCAGTATTTTGTCTGGTATATGTCACTCCTTCCTCTGTGTTTAAAAGATCTAAATTTTAGTAAAAAAGAATTATTCCTTGTTAGCAATTATTGGTTTACATCTCAAGCTGCATGGCTACTTCCTGCATACCTTCTGGAATTTAAATCTCAGGATACCTTTTTATATATTTGGATTCAGTGTCTTGTATTTTTTTGGGCTAATATTGTTATGCTTACATCTCTTATAAGAAACTATTTACCAAAACTTAAAGTAAACTGAAGAACAGTTGTTACAAAATTATATAAAAAGTTTGAAAAAGCTATTGACCTTATGTGAGAATGGTTTAATGTATATTGCACTTTGTAATAATTTTTCTTGCAAAAGAAATAATCTGTTACTAAATGGAATGTTTTCTCACAATGGAATTATGATACTCTTTACAATCGCACAATGTATTAAGGTAGTTATTTGATGTAATTATTTGTTTAGTTTAGTGCAGTTTTATAACTCAATTGGCTCATTTAAATTTTCAATGTTTATGTACTAAGCATATCAATAAAAAGAATTTCAAGAAAGTTGCCTTTTGTGAATAAAATATTGCACGTTAAAAATCGGATGGGGCCAATCAAATGAGTATTCAGTTCTAATAACACGAACAACATACAAGATACATATAGACATGTCAGAGCGATGGAACGGATCTCAGCTACAGGCAATTATGTGCACAAAATATATTTTATTATTTCAAAAAGAAGGAACATTACTATCTCCCTTCTCGAAGGGCGATGATTCGTTGATTTCCAAAAACATATACACTCCACTATTTCGCTTTTGGACTATAGGACTTTTTATGGAACCATCACTCATTGTACAGAAATTGTAGTTCGTCTAAGGTCCTACAGCGCATGTGGATAGTGGAGTGTGCAGGGTTTGGTAGTCGCTAGATCTTGAGAAAGAGAAATGTATTCCCTTCTCGTTGAAGTAAATTAATATGTCTTGCACATTTTATTGCTTTTAATTCTGAGTAGGGGAGATAATTCCTGCTAGCTTCACAAATACATCAACATTCACACAATGTCGAGAAAGCGTTAGTAGTTGACGTTTGTAACGTTTGTTTAGATAACCTAGTGTGAAGTTGACTTGTCTTAGGATGATTGTAGATGACTTCGTTAATCAGTTATAGATGACTTGACAATTTTGCTTCATCCTGGCTTAATCTAGTAATTAAAGAATGGAAAAGAGCAAATAATCGAGAGGGAAGGGATTAGCTCATGGATAGCGCTTGACTCCAACCGGAGGTATCGGTTTCAAGTCCAGTGCTATCCTTAGATTTTTACTTTCTAAGAGCCCCCACCTCACTGTCCGGAGAGGGACAGTGTTGTCTGAACGAGAAGACACTGTCCAGAGGCCCCGGCAGTGCAATGAGAAGGATCCGGACCCCAGTGACCAAAGATTTGATGCGGCTTAAAAAAAAATTAAATAAAAAATTAGAGATGATTTAATCTGGCTGTTGGAGGGTGAAGTTGTTCGCGTCCGAGATTGTTCTCATATGCCCCCTGGATATCCAACTAAACGTACATCAATTGCCAGCACAGCCTAGTTCTTTTATACTGGGCCGCGCGACGCTGAATGGCTGAATAGCCGAAGTCATGGCGTAAAAAAAAAAAAAAAAAAATCTGGCTGTTAAATAATAACTGTATCACCATTTGCCGCATACCTCCTGATTCAAGTGGCAAATATGCATTTGGCTCGCAATGCTATTGGTTAATTTCTCAAACATAGATTATCGTGGTAGTGATATATATGTCATTTTCGCATACAATTGTCAAAATGAAATTAAAGCGTTATTTGCAAATTCTAAATTTTAATATAAAAAATGGCGAGTACATTATTAACTTTTATAAAGAACAATTTTATTTTAGATTATCATACTTTATTAGATAATAGATCAAAAATAGATTCTTTAACATTTACATCTCAACAAAAGAAAAAAAGAAGGATGAATTGCGAGTCTGAAACACTTGAAAATTTATTATAACTTACGCCTTTCGAGGTAAACTTTCAATTTATAACAGTTGCTTTACTAATAAAAAATATTTAATTTTATAAAATCATTTTAATAATTATAACAATAGATGTCTGTAGGTGTAAGTTGAGATAAGGATTTTTCTTTTTTATGTATATATAAATTATTACTCGACTTCCCAACATTACAAAGTAATACGACTAAAGTTCTAGTTTAGAGAGCAATAATTATTTTACAAAACGCTAATAACTATTTTATTAATATAAAAATAAATTAGTTTCTAATATTAAAATCAGTCTGATAAAGTAATTTTAATTGAAACGGTTATGTTGCAAGATCATCTGTAAACACTATCTTCTCAAATAGTATAACCGACCGTTTCTACGTGCAGCTGCTACCGGTGCGGGTATCTCTGTACATGATATTAGAGGTCTTCCTGTTGTTCCTGGAGGGCAAGTACATACAGCCTTGTGATCACGGGGATTGCAGGTAGCACCTCTGCCACAAGCTGCTACACCACATGTTGGCTGGCAGGAATATCCGACGCATGTTCTATCATAGGGACAATCGCGATCCTCTATACATTCACCTCTTCGGCAAGATACAAGGGCATCACCTATATATCCTGGACGACATGTACAAACTGGTCGTTCTCGGCC
Source organism: Triatoma infestans (assembly GCA_011037195.1). Taxonomy (NCBI): domain Eukaryota; kingdom Metazoa; phylum Arthropoda; class Insecta; order Hemiptera; family Reduviidae; genus Triatoma; species Triatoma infestans. Next base: position 156,998 of record JAAEAF010014896.1, read on the forward strand.
TGTCCTATCATGGCCGGGTGTGCATTCGGCATTTGCTCCACAAGGATTTGGCACGCATAAATCAGCTGAAAATAAAAGAAGTGGCTGCAGAATTAACTTTTAAACTGAAAATTGATCAAAAGGAAAAAAAAAATGAATAACATTAATTTCATGTGGGAATCACATCAAATCCAACTTCCTGAAACTAAGCTGAATATTTTTGAAAAGCTGCTGATCTTTATATTTCATATTCAAAATTTTACATATTTAACATAGTACTATACATTTTCGAATCACCATCGATCTTGTAGTTTTCTTCTCAGCTTTTTATTTAATTATTATGATTTTCTCATATTGAATTATACTAACCTTTTTCGAATGGACGACAGGAGACGAAGGGATCCCCAGTCATATGTCTAGGGCAGCTACATACCGGGGTTGTCCTTTCTTTGACTCTACAGTCAGCATTAACTCCACATACGCCTTGAGCACACGGGTCTATACATTTTCCAGCGCTGCATGCAGTTCTTCCAGCTGGGCAATCATAGTGACTTTCGCATTCTAGATGGCACGAACTATATGGATCGCCAAATGTCCCCTAAAAATAGCTCATATTATTATTTCATAAAAGCTATATTAAATGACAAATATGTTTACGTTTAAAAAAATGTAAGCAATAAAATTGTAATTAAATTTGTATTTTAAGTGAACTTACCGGTGGGCAAGTACATATTGGTCGGTGATTGCTGACTTCACATCTAGCAGTGGAAGCGCAAGTCCCGGTAGTACAAACTGGGGTACACTTAAAATTTTGGCATTTAGATTGAGGACCGCAGTCGAAATCGGAGTCACATTCATGTCGACATCCAGTTAATGGTTGGCCAACATAGCCAGGTAGACAACTACATGTAGGTATATCGTTGACCACTTCACAGCGGGTATTTCGTCCACAAGGGCTTGGATTGCATAATTCTTCTGTAATAGGTAAATAAGATGCTCATTTTTAAATCTTATTGATACTAAATGGATAAAATTCATAAAAAAATTATTTTTCATTATACCTTTCGGGTCTTGTTTTAATTTGTTTTCCTTAACAATATAACAACTGAATGTATGAATATTTGTCTTAAATTTTAGAAACATAAACTATAATTAATTGTTTGTCTTTTAAGTTAACTTTCTTCTAAAATGTGTGAACATTACGTTCCGCAAAAGAAATATTACATTTTTGCTCCATTTCATGAAATATTGATTATAGTTAATAGCGAGGAGGGGGAATAGATGAGAGGTACTCTGCTGGATTGGAACACTAAGTCCTGGGTTCGTAGATTTTTTATACTAGAAGTCTCTATGGTTACCATCTGATGATGAGTAAGTGTCTGTATCGAGAGAGGAGGAGCAGGAATTGCTTGGAGGTCGGAGTGTAATGAGAAGGCGCCAGGCGTCATGACAATAGACGAAAAAACTAACAGTAAGTATACTGACGTGGATTGAATGGCCTGCAAGAAGTAATAGGATCACCCGTGTAACCTGGAGGGCAAGTGCAGACAGGTACATGGTTTCTTGGTGTACACTGAGCATTCTGTCCACATTGGTTAGAGCAAACATCAACACATCGGTAGTCCCTGCATACTTTATTGGAAGGACAATCGCTTGTCTCTGCAATAAATAATGTTTATTAATATCTTTTTAGTTGTTTTCCTATTGGAAGTTTAAACAAAATTAGGACGTTACTGTTAAAGAATTTGTATTAATTTTTGTCTATATATAATATAATATATCTTATTCAGTTTTATACGGTAATCCCAAGCAATACTAGAGACTGCTTAAGAATATTGTATATAAAATTCTTGGAGATCTTTTCAGAAAGAATGAGCGTATTAAGCAACAAATTCTTCAAAGAAAGAATAATCGAGGAACTGCAGTTAATTAAAATAGAAAACAATTTTTTATGAAACTCTTAACAACAATTAAGCAGCGAGGTATTTTTTTTTGCTTTAAACAGTGAGTTGTCTGATAAGCATTTTCAAAAAATAACTAAACAAACATATAAAAATACAATGGATTCGAATATGTAAAATGCAATCTTAATTTAGAAATCAGCAGGACCTAGTGAAAAATAAAATACAGTAACAGTAATTGAATCGGTTACCAGCACACTCTCCTCTTTGGCAATAGGCAAGAGGATTGCCCCAATGTCCAGGAAGACATACACACACTGGTCTTCCTTCTCTTGAGAGACATTGTGTGTTGGAGCCACAAGGACTTGGAGAACAAACGTCGTCTGCACCACCTAAAATTAAGGCACTTTTATCACATACCCAAATTGAAAAAAAAGAAGAGGAACAACTGAAGGCAATTTTGCAAGAGCGTTGGGATATAATTCGTCAAGAATTTCAAAACCCAATAAAATATATATTTATATAAATATCTTCCTATCATTTAATACATAAATAAGATTTTAAATAACAGGACATTTATTTTGGATTTAAATTTGAAAAATCTAGATATTTTGATTCTTATATCGTTGAAAATGTATACTTAAATAAAATAACTGAAGAAGCTATGAAATTCTGTATTTGTATGAATATTCATGAAGAACTTGGTTAAATGCCTTTTTAATCAAAATTAAATACAATTAAACATATGAAAGGGCAATAAATTAAAATTGATTGATAAATGTTACTCGTTTTTTTCACCTTATAGCCTTTATAGTTCTTTCTTGACATAAGTAGAGACTCAGGTCTCTAGGCATCTAAATAAGCTGCTGAATTTCATTTTCAGAAATTATGTGTAATCTTTAAAAAGAGCGATTCCAGTTGATATTTAATAGTGTACCCAAAATTTTCTCTGCATTCAGATCTATAGGATACACATTGCCGGAATGTGTTGGTCAGTTCATTGTGTAATTCCTATTTGCTCCAAGAAGTGAAGCCTAGCAATGGGCCGTCTCGAGACTTATGAGGGTGTATTATCAGCATTAATTGATTATGCATTATGTAGTATCAGGACCACAGTTTCCTGAGGAACTTCTTCAGTGGACCTTAGAGAGGCCAAGGCTCCATTTTGTATGATGATCAGTTCAATGAGGGCATGGATTGATTCTGTTCCAAACGTTGTAAGTAGGGTAGGAAACAATAATTAACAAGACTTTTAGTATTATCTTTTATCATTATTATGCAATCTCAACATCTTTTTGTATTACAACCTGTCTCGTCAACCATGTAACCTCTATATACACCAATATTACATTCCTCCAACAACTTTAAATTGGGTGCTTGTACTGAATTAAAAAAAACTAAAAGCATAATGTTAAACAGATAAATATTAAATTTTCAGCCATAAACTATTTTTTTTCTTGGAATCCAGCTGGAGCTTTTATAATTCTTCGTGGGCGACTCTTTGTCCGGATTCTTTTTCTTTAATTTGATTCTCTTCGGCTTCATAGACCGGGCTATTTTTCTTAGGGGTGATTTTTCTGTATTAAATCGACTATTTGGTTCTGCAATCCTGCTGATGGATTTCATAGTTCGGGTTGCACTCCTGGGCCTGTTCACCTATTCTCTCCAATTTTTTCAAACTGTGAAATTTTTAGTGACTTCTCCGCTTTCCATAGTTTTGAACTACCATCTATGATCCTTTGGTGTTCGTTACGCTTAGCGGAGTTGCATTCATAGGTGAATAGATATTTATTCTTGCTGCTTATCTAAAACCCAGTCTTCCTTCTTTATAACATGTTCCTTTGTATTTCTTTTTGAATCAACATACTTCTTCATTGAATCTTTACAGCTCTGAGTGGAAATCAGATTCCCACTGGGAGCTTAGGTTCGAGCCCTACCGACTTCATGAATGTTTAACAGTGTGAGAGACAATAAATAAACAATACTTTTAGTATTATCTCTTATTATTACTATACAATCAGATTAATACTCGTCATACATGTAAGTACTACACCTACCATAAATAATTTCCTTGAATAGGCACCAGAACAATACAAGCAGAATCAGAATTCAACTGTAAAAAAAAACAAAACAAAGCTTCCCAAGTGACAAATAATTCACAAAAAGTCGCCTTTCTTGATGTCTCTCTAGCAGTAGAAGTCCCGAATGCAGGACATGTGAAGATAAAATTTTATCCTTATCCTTTTTCTCACCTTACCGGAACTTACCCAAACTTAAGCGGACCTTTCTAAGTTGATCCATGCTTCAACCATGAAAGGAAGAACACGACGAACGGTCACCTATAGCCATTTAAATCTCGGTCTGTCACTACTACTCCTGGATCGAGTTTTTTTTAGACCTTAATTTAGCGAAATTAATTTTAGATAATCTTGAAAGAAATTGTTCTACACATCTATACAAGTGAGTATTAAATTCTACCAAACGTTTATACTTAAGTACTTACAGTACACAGACCATATTAAGACCAAGCATCCTGAAATTAGGAACAATCTCCTTCCAATTTGATCTTCTCCTGTCTGTGAACAAAATGGATGAATGAAAAGGGCAAAAAAATTAATTTATTTCTGAAAAGATTATTATTAATTTATATATTTTTTTAAGGCGCGTCAGTTTCTGTGATCATTGGCGCTCGGAGCCTTCTCAGTGCACTGCCAGTCTCCGGACAGGGCACTCCTCACAGACTCCACTGCTCATTACCGGATAGTGACCTGAGAGGCTCCTAGAAAAAGAAAATCTAAGGGTAGCACTGCTTCCATTCGAAACCTGGACCTCCGCTTGCGAGTCCAGCGTGCTACCACTGAGCTAACCCCTTACCATTGTTTTGTTATTATTAACATGGGAAAACAGCTATGATTCTGCCATGACCATGCTAAAAGGGAGGCAAACATTTTTTTCGAAAGATTCAGAATCTTTTGGAGAAACACAATTGGCATATAATTGGAAATCACTGAAAAAAAATGTTCATGTCTGATTTTATGTTTGACAAATTTCGAGGCATCGATGCCAATGATCCACCTCATGCGCCCGCCACTGCATGTTAAAATATTATAGTGGTTAGATCACTTGATAAAATACATTACTTAAAAAACAAATATGTATTTCTGCAGTTTTATGTTAACACAATACAACTGAGACTCATGTTCCGCGGCTATCTCTCATTCATTGCTAACTTCTAGTTACAATAATGAAAAATGTACAAATTCTCAGAGTTGCAAACTTTTTACTATTAATGTAATAATATGGATAAATTCAAAACAAAATTAGCCGTTTTGTTTTCATGTTTTCTACATATTCAAAGCTTTCGCGTAAAAGTCGATACTTAATAATCAATTTATCCATTCAAGTTATACATTTATATTTTGGATTTGAATGTCAAATATTTGTTCTTTTAGTTAAAAAATATATTTTTTTTTAATTCTTCTAAATTTGCAACAAAATTTATTTATTAAATGTGTTTTTAATACTTCCCCTGATTGTATTAAGAGAAAAATTGCGACAACTTGTAAGATTTTCTGAAATCATGTGATAAGTTCGAAAAAAACTTATGTGAATGATCTCTGATAATGTGTCCTTATGATCTTTTTTCTTAAAAGTACTAAAGGCAAAAATGTTGCCTTTTTAAGGGTACAATAAATAATTAATGAAATAGTAAAACAAAAATATATATATTGTGATGTATGCTAAGTGATAAATGTTTATAAATTTGGAAACACATAGTGCTCTGATCTACGTGATTTAATAAGACCAATAACCTTGATAAACAACCAAATGAACTTGAAAACGGCCGTAAGATATATATAGAGAGAAACAGCTGTTAAAACCCACTTATTAAATGAGAAGACCGGTCTAAGGAAGATAGTGTCCGTTCCAAACAAGGACGTGATGATATCCTGGCCAATATGTGGGTAGATATGAAGCTAGGAGAGGAATACAACTAAATGTGGTAGGTAGTATTATTAGTTAAGATAAGACCTTGAGACTTCTAAGCCTCGCCCTCAATGTTTACAGAAATAATTCACAGTATTATTAACATATCAACTAAGTTTGTAGAACCATTGTTATATATATTTTTTGTGTATATAGTAATTGGCCTTCGTTTTTATAAACTAAGTAGGTAGATTTACAAAATATGCGTAATTTCGATTGTTTCTTATAAATGAATATGGGGGTAATTTTTAGTTACGGCATACTACAATTCTAGAAGTCACAAAAATTGAATAATTAATTTCGTTCACGATTTATTATGTTATATGAAGATTACAAATTAATGATCTGGAAAATTTTACTGATGAAATTTTCATATTTGTTCATTTGTAAACTAATAGGATTTACAAAAATTCTATGAAATATTATAGCTTGATCAAAAGCATATTTCCTACATGTGACTTCATTTTTTTTTACTTTTTGTTAACACAAAAGTGTACACTATATTTTATATTACATCAATTGACGCGAATGAGGATAATTTGATATGAAGAAATAATTTTTGACAATAAAATTTCACCTATATCGGTACATACACTTTTATTTGATATCAATATATAGGAAGAAGGATTCTATGAAATATAGAGATTTAATCTGTAAAATTATGCTAAAAAAGTAAATAATTCTACGGAATTATCTTCCTTACTCTTAGGATAGGTTTTTATATACTCATTCTCTAAACAAGAAATAAAATAAAATTAACTAGTAAAACTCTTAAACTTTTTACATTTTATAAAGCTATAAGATGAAATTGCTCCTTGATAAGAAGTAAGTATTTTGTAGTACACACTTTGACTCTTCACCTAATTATTTTATTTCATAAAAACTTATATAACTTACAAATACGATGTTGATTTCGCCAATTGCGGACGAATGTCATTAAGCAAATCTGCTGCGACCAGAAAGAAAGTTTTTGACTCCCTAAGATGTCAGTGTTATGAAGTAAAGATGTGAATGAGTCTGTGGGAATGTATATTCCGGGATGTTGATGTAAGTCGTATTCGTGTTGTGATATCATTGGGATTAACTGATATTCTGTTATTAGGTTAGGATACCCTAAGGAATAATTTTTTATGATATGTATAATCATACTCGCATTTTTTATGCGAGTGCAGTTTTTAGGGGATATTGCACTGCGGTCTAAAGATCTATTGTGTCTTGGAGCCTTCTCAGAGCAGGCCGGCTTCTGAGCAATGTTTTGCAATAACAGACAACACTGTCCATCACAGTAAGCAGTGAGCAGTAGAGGCTCCTAGGAAAAAATCTAAAGGCAGCATGCTGGACTCGAACCGGGGACTATCGCATGAGAGCCCCGCATGCTACCACTGAGCTAATCCCTTCCATTAGAGGTAGAATACATAGAGGTTAACATTAATGAATTAATAATTTTAAATTCTTCTCTCATGCTGATGAGTAAAACATGTACATGATAGACAATATTAGATGTAATGTGATCTTTCACAAGGACAGCGTCTCTCCGCGTTCTTAATTTTAACTGTGAACTTGATGTGGTAACACGTTCCTGTTTGCTAGGTTCTTTAGTGCCACGATTTTCTACCACGATGGGAACATTGCTTGCATTTATGAACAATGAAGAACTTGATCATTGTTGATTGTTGGGAAAGTAGTAGATATATTGCTTATTCATAAGCGGGGCAGCAGCTTCTTTTGGTTTTGGAATTAGGGTGGTTCGACCAAAAGTTCTTCTCGGTCAGGAACATTGAATGCGTAATAATGGCAAATGTTCCTTTTGAAACAGGCAAAAGAATTTACTCTTTGATGAAATGACATTGCATTTATTGCAGATTTATGAAAATTAATCACATTTATTTTTTATTCGAAAATTTTGAAAAGAATTTTGGTATCATCCGTATAGATTTAATGCTGTTTTAATGGAAGTAATGATTATATAAAGTATTAACGCAGCCCTCATTTAGATACAATTATTTTTAAATTAACTAAATACCCAGAACATACTTTTGTTTAACTTTAATCCCAGCAAAACGAATAGAAAGAAATAAACTCAGAATTAAGAGGCTGGTGGTTAGCTGAAACAATTAGCTTATAAAATGAGTTTTATACATGACTTATATCTCTATATAAAAATTAGCTAGTAGACAGCTCCATTTATCATAATCATATATTTAAAGAATGTAGATAGAAGTGTAAGCCTGGGTGTTCTGAATAAGCCTGCCATTAACTACTCTCAGACCCACACTCTTGAGCATCTCAATAAATTGCCTTCCTCTGCTATTTCCAAAGAAAGATCCAAAATTCTTTTATTGTAGACAAGAAAGAGTTTTCAAATAAGAGATCATTAACATTATATATAATATAATTATTATACCTTAAATCATTAACTTTATCTATACAAGTAATTAACATTAGACTTGAAAACACTTGAGTTTTCGGGTTGAGACGCGTCAGTGTTTGCTAGAAACCGACGTTTCGCCCATATTGCAATGAGCCTCTTCAGGGTCGTTACACCTTGAAAGCTAATAGTTTAACGCCCCTGAATGAGAGGCTCATTTCAATATGGGTGAAACGTCGGTTTCTAGCACGCGGTCTCAACTCGGAAACTCGTGTTTTTGATGAAAATGTCCGCAGAAACCTAAAAGACTTGCAACTCTAGTATGAAAATCTTCTCCAAATATTAATTTACATTCACAAATAAAGCTAGTATTCTCACTAAGAGGAATCGCAGTTTCTTCAGATCTACACTACAATCAGAGCTCCGCTTTATATAAACTACACCTGCTAAATACATAGATCACATTATCGCAATTAATAAAGCAAATATCCAGTTTTCAGATCTCTCAAATAGTGCTGTCCTAAGGACATTCTTAACGGCCAAAACATGATCACTAGCACTACGAAAAAAAAAAGTTGGTTTAGTGACACGAAAATTTTCACAACAATATCTGAAAGTTGCATGGAAGGAGATGTCACTAAACCAGTATTTCAAAATTAGTTAACAATTTAATTTGATCCGAATCAAGTTAAATAACTTAAAATTTACAAAAATAGTGCGTCTTAAATTATTTTCAATTTGTTTTATTTTAATATATTAGATATACAACTATCTTAATCAAACAAATAACTGATTTTTTTTATTAATTTTAAAATATAAATTTGTTTTCTATATTCTCCAAAAATATTGGTTATTTTATTATGATAATTAATGTATCTGTTTATAGAATCTATTTAAGATAGATTTTTTATGTTAATAAAAGGACCTTCAATTTGGAAATATTCATATTAATTTTGCAGGGCACTACAAAAATTTTATATCAATAAGCATTGCGTTATAGAGCTATTCTTGAAGTAACTTGTCTATAGAAATATAGCAACAATGACGTGGCAATTCATGAAGGAAAGGCCATTCTTACTCTTTCGGAAACTAGCCTTACCTTCGTCAATGCACCTAATTTGGAGTTTTACTAGTTTAGATATAATATTTAGAATTTTATAATAATCATTTATTATTATTTTATCACATTTTAATTTTTTCTGAGGTTTACCTCTTTAATATTTCTTCAATGATTTGACACACATATTAATGTTTCAGTGATTGTGATACAGTTGATTTTCTTTACAACATAATATCTTACATCAGGGGTCATCAACCTTTAGTTACCTGTGGCCCATTTTTGTAGCTCTGTTAGTGGTGAAATTTCCTCACCGCCCACCCTTGATCGCATATAAACTGAATTTAGATCAAGTGTGTAGTAATCCTTAGAGGGGAGTGTTTGTAAAAACGTACTTACTTAAACTTATGTTTTTATTTGTGAAATTAAAATTCGGCATCTAGTTGGATTTTTGTAAGGAACAAAGTCTTCACTCAGTGTCATATTCAGAGTATGTCCTATTGTTGTTAATATGATTAATAGCAATAGAGACTAATTCTACTAGATATGGGATTGGAAAAGTTATTAATAAATTCTATTAATTTCATATATTTGGATATAAGCAGGCACTTTTTTTTATTCTTCTAGAGTTTTTGGTTGAGAAATAATATTTGCACTATTCATCAAATACTCTTAGTATTTGTTGTGGTGGTTGGTTCCGCAGAGCTGGAAAGCATCAGAGACATTTTCCGTGGTAGCCTGCTTCATTTTGTGGTCATCGACCGGTTTCGGGCGTTCGCCCATCTTCAGGATGCGTTTTTCAGACAGTGTACCAACAAAGTCTTTTTAAAAATATACCTCAGTTAGTGTGAAACTAAGTTACTCTATACGAGTCTGTGTTGGCACACTGTCTGAAAAACGCATCCTGAAGATGGGCGAACGCCCGAAACCGGTCGATGACCACAAAATGAAGCAGGCTACCACGGAAAATGTCTCTGATACTCTTAGTATTTTTTGACAAGTTATATCAACCTCAGTAAAATTTTTAATAAAGGAATTTATTAACTAGATATAAATCTCCAATTTCAAAATATCTTTAATTGTTTTTCTATATCCAATACTTCGTTGAGGTGGCTAATGAATCTTTTAATCTCCTCTGGGGTTACGTTGTCTTTTACACATGTGCAATGGAATAAGCAGTTCTCTGTTGAACAAATTCACCAGAGCGTTGGAGACTTCATGTTGCAGGAAAAAGCCGTGACAGCGCTGTATGTAAACATTCAAATAGTTAACACTCCTCTGTCACGCCTTCTGGCTTCTGCGCTAAGCAGACGAATGAGCTTAAAAAACACTTGAGTTTCCGTGTTGAACGTCAGTGGTTTGCTAGAAACCGACGTTTCGCCCATATTACATGAGCCTCTTCAAGTTTACTGGCTGTCAAGCAGTCAAAGACCACCAACTGAAGTGCGTATAACAAACAATCAATAAGACTAGAAGTAAACAGCTCGCAAAAACTTAATAACGGCGCTGTTTATTTTAAATAGCCATTGCGCCATTTTCATTTTCATATTTGTTGCACAATTTATCAATTCATTCCAATTCATGGATGCGTGTTTGCTCACAAATCTAAACCTATTACAGATACAGTTCAACGACTGAGTGATGGGTGGCGATAAGTCCCGTCCTTATTATGCACACTAAACTCGTACTTTTGTCTATGGAACGTATTCGTTGTTTCCTTTGTCCGCGAGTATACTACGAGAAGGGTCCTGTGAATTATTATCTAAATTCAAATATATAAGATAAAATTCAGAACTTAAAAATTAGAAAAATAAATTTCAAAAAAAATTAAACTCGCAAAGTTGTTAGCAACGTATTCGATATATATGGAGAAAGATGAAAAACTTCCATCGCCCACCTTTAAAGCGCCCAGGTAGTGGGCGGTAGGGACCAGGTTGATGACCACTGATCGACATGATATGTTAGTACAGTTTCTCTTACAAGAAGAAGTAAATAAATTAAAATTAATCTATAAAATGGCCCTTAAATTACAATTCTCAAAAATAAAATTAATTTTTTTTTTTTATCCAAGTTACTTTTTTTTATATAAAAATCATATAAACATTTTAATATAAATGTAATAAATCGTTCCAATTTTAGTATATGTACCACAGAATATATATTATTCTGTTTATATCTTAGTGATATTGTAGTCTTCTTTAGATCAAATGGAGCCGAAGGTATTTATTTCAAGAAAGATAAAGATTTATTATTGCTTTTATACGCGGACGATGTCGCGATAACAGCTTATTCGTGGAAGGATGTACAGTTTAAGTTAAGCTGTTAAGTAGATATTGTTTGATTAATGGTCTATCTGTGAATATAGAAAAAACAATTGTAGTCCCTTTTCAAAAGTCTGGAAGGTTTAAAAATGTTAAACCATTTACATTTAACAATGTATCTCTCCCAGTTTCTCACTCTTTTACACATTTAGGGGTTCCTCTTTCGTCATCAGGTAAATTCGCCAGGGCAGCCGATCATTTCCGAATTAAAGTAATGTTGCAATTTCTAAAGTACTCAAAATTCTAACTTATTATGACTGTGACGTATGGCGAGCGAAAACTCTTTTATTCAAGTCGATGGTGACCTCTGTGCTTTTATATTGCTCTGAAATCTGGGCTTCTGCATATTGTGATAAAATAGTGAGTGTTCAAGTTAAGTTCTTCAAATATTTACTACACCTCCCACGTAATACGCCGACTGCATACGTCCGGCTAGAAACTGGCATGCCACATTTGAGGGCAGAGTTATTCAATAGAATGTTGAATTATAGGTATAAAATATTATCCGTTCCTGACCACACTCTTTTAAAGCAATGCTATAATCGTCTTGTTGAGCTGAGAAATAATAACTTTATACCGTTTAATTGGGCTGCATCACTTGAAAGAAATTTGGGTATTATAGGGGCTCAGGATGTTTGGGATCGACAAGATGTTCATTTTGTTCAAATTAATCTAAGAGATATGAAGGAGAAACTAAAAAACAATTTTGTAAGTTTGGACATAGAAAAAGTTGTAAATTCAAACTATAATAGTACTTTTAGAAACGTGAGCTCTTTGGGTCAAGAGGAGGAATATTTAAAGAGGAATAATATCAAAATATTGAGACTGCTATGTCACCTCCGTTTATCTTGTGACAGTGGCCCTTCTATTTATATAAATAAGCAGAAAATTCAGTTTTGCCCAGATAAATTTTGTCCAACCTGTACGTTTAATAGTTCTGATAATCTGCAACATTTCTTTTGGCTCTGCCCTTTCTATGAACGGTTACGTCACCAATATCTTTATATTTATTCCTCTGATACCTGTGATCTATCACTATTATTCTCGACTACATGTGTTATTAAGCAAAAACATTTATACTTATTTACAATGAACGTTATCAACAAAAAAAAAAAATAGATTAAAAAATTGTTTACTATACTGATTGTTGTTAACTTATATTCTTATGATCAAAACATTTTCTCTTATTATCTTTGCATTTGTCTTTTAATTAATTGAGATATTTTTGTTTAGTTAGGCAGGATATAGTAATTATGTTTCTGTTTAGTCTTTAGTCAAAAAAAAAAAAATATATATATTTTCTTTGTAAATACAAGTACTTTGTTTTGGTTTCCTTGTTTAGAAAAGTTTTAGTTTATTTTCTAATGTTTATGTTGCTTTATATATGTTAACATTCTTAACATTAATTTTGGTACTCTCAATGGTTTATAATAATTACACTGTTTATAATAAAATAGTTAAAACTAGTTAAGCCAACTCTCTTTGTAAAGATTGTATAATCTTAACAAATAAATAAATATTCATATTCATATATTCATGTAATAAATCGTACCTTTCAGATTGAAGGGAATCATTTGTAATAGTGTATACTTCAACTAAACGTCTAAATAATTGAATCTCTTATTATTTTGTTAATCATATCCTTAAAGTGACTTCCATATAAACCAAGTTTGTTTCAATTTTAGTATGCAGAATAATGGTAAATTTACAGAAAAAAATCATATCAATGTATGAAATTATTAAACATCAAACCTTTACACTATGTCTTCTGCTATAGTTTATGAAAAGTAATAATACATATTTATGCTTATTAGAATGTATTTTAAGAAACCATGAAATGTAAACTTCAAAATATACTTAATATTCTGTAGTACAATGTTTTATAACTATTTAAAATACCATCTATTCATTTTTGAAAAATTGTATAAATTACGAAAGGATTCAAGCGCAAGATTTAAGTAAATGAAAAATCTACATTTCTATATTATTCAGAAAAAATATAACATTTTCAAAAAAAGATATGATTTTGTATTTTTTTTTAAATATTATGTTCATTTTATATAAAAGATAAGGAATTTAATGGTAAGTTGATTATTGTCAATCCAATGACAAAACAAATTATTTGAATAAGAGGTGAATGAGAAGATCATTTAAATAATGGACGAAAATAATGGTAAATATCTGAAAATAGTACATACCAACATCATGTATAATCACCAGTAACTTAAGAATAAAAAAAAAGCCGAACAGCACTGAAATGAGTGGATTTCCTTTTTTCAATTAGATTATATATAAAGTGACCGCACCTTCTTGCCCCACCCCTACGTCCTCTCTATCATAAGGAACACGTGGGAAGTTGCAAGGCCATGTCCAGGCAACATCCTCTTTTATCAAAATCATTATCGTCGAACTTAAATTTATGATTAAGAAATAAAAAAAAGAAGTGATTTTTCGAATATATTAGTAGGGAGAGGCAATCGAACATTAACCTTTACAGAAACCGTGGTCCTCAATTTCAAATGTTCTTCAGTTGAATAAATAATACATTTCTTAAGATTACGTTCTACATAGCTGTGAGATATACTTTAATATACTAATCAAGAAAAACTGTTTCTCTAATTTGCAATTCGCAAACTAAGTAATAATAACATTAATATAATGTTTACTAATTTAGAAAAAAACCTTTAATATAATATACAGATGGTGATTAATAAAATAAAATGTCAAAATAATCGTCTTTGCTTTCAAAATTTGGCTAGTAATTTGAGTTTTTTCCTCCATTGTCTTTAGACGTTTCAGTATAAAAGAAACTAGATATTACTTGCTTGTTTCAAATATTTCGAATTATCAGAAACAAAAAAATTTCTTAATGAACAAGAGCAAATATAGAAAAAATATAGGAAAATATTAAAATGGCATTCATTATTTATATGTCTGATAGATATGCTGATTGTAATTTATTTATTAAACATTTACGTCGCAAAATGTTGATTATAAAATTCAGTAAGTGGGTTGATTCTTGAAAACGGCCTTGGCTTACAAAGCTTTGTGATTATTTTGGAAATTATTACGAATTTCCTTATTATAAACAAAACAGAGGATATCCAAACTGATTTTCTGAAGAAAAAGTACTTTCTAAAATATTGAAAAAACGCAATACTTCCTTGAATAGCTCAGTAATAACAAAAAGAAGTAATATATATATATATATAAATTAGTTTTCAAGTAGACATTTATTTATTTATCAATTACTTTATTTTGGTTTCTTCGCCTTTCAACATAGACAATATCATTCTTTGACAAGGGAAGAGAATAGCTAAGTGGTTAGCATACAGTACTCCCACGCGGGTTCGAGTCCAGCTGTACTTGCCCGTATCTAAAATAATTGTTTTTGAAAGGCTTCTAATAGTAGTGGTTTCCTTCAGCCATCATTCTAAAATATTGGGGTGTAACATAGGCCTCCACCATTTGTAGGACGATCCTCAGACCAGTAGTTTTGTATGGTTCCGAAACCTGGACCCTAAGGAAGGCGGATGAAAGAAAGGTAAATACATGGGAAAGGAAGGTGTTACGGACGATATATGGGCCCATCCAGGAAAATGGAGTTTACCGAATAAGGAGGAATAAAGAACTAAAAGAGCTTTACAGGGAAGAGGATCTTGTGGCCACAGCAAAGACAGGCAGACTGCGCTGGTTGGGGCATCTGCACAGGATGGATGCCAGTCGGGGGGCAAAGAGGCTCTATGAAGGGCATCCCGGAGGGAAAAGACCGCGGGGCAGGCCCCGTTTAAAATGGCTAAAAGATGTAGAAGAGGATCTGGGGAAGATGGAGGTAAGGCACTGGAGAAGGAAAGTGGATGACAGAGACGCCTGGCAGCAAATTCTTCTGGCGAAGGCCAAGGTTCTTCAAGGACCGTAGAGCCAATGGAAGAAGAAGAAGAAGTAATATAGGCCTCCTTCTCGTGGTGAACCAAAGGGCACGCTAAATATCTACCTAGGGCGCGAGATTCATAGCCATGGTGAAGGCCATTTGTCTAGGGGATGATGACCCTGAAATCAAACATCCTGTTCCTTCAGGTTGGGGGTTGTTGCATCGGGCTAGCTCCCCGATCAGCTCAAAACAAAAACAAAAAAAAATACAATGCTAAAAAGCGAAAAAAATTAAAATAATTACTAAATAAAAAAAAAAAAAATTACATTCTGTCACATAAGAAGACTTGCAATAAAAATATGAAATAAAATATTAACTTCTTGCCTTTCTTTTAGCAACATGATTCCCTTGATTTAAATTTTTTTGTGAATTTCCTTTCAATAGAAGTAATTGACAGCTGAACTTGGGGGTACGATTCTATTAATTTCAGTGTGATAGGTAGGTGGTGTAGTTGTGTATTAAGTCTGTTAATACTTATTTAATTACTTACTAACAAATACCTAAATCACGATTTAAAAAAAAAAATTGATCTTTTAATTTGTGGACAAAAAATTGGTGATATCATTGTTTGTTTTTGGAAATATGAGCTGAAACACTGCTCCCTCTATCCGGTTCTTTTCTTCTGGGATTCTGGTTGCAATAAATTTCATTTATATATTCATTATTGCTAAGATTGTATACTGGGATTATAGCAATACCTGTATTTGGCATGATTAAGTATTACTTGAATTTTGAAGATTAATTTAGAAGCTTAAAATCAATTTTAATAAATTACACATGAGCAATTGATGTTTAAACTCATAAGCTTATAATTTTACAAAAGTGGGATTCTAGAATTTTTTTTTTTGGTTACCTTGCTATCTTTCAGTGCTGATTATGACGAAGTTATCAAGATGATTGCAATACCTGGAAGACTGTATTTATTAAGAAGATATTTTACCCCAAAAAATCTGTTTCTCACATTTTTTTTGTATATATCTGCAGGTGTAATTACCCTCTAGTTCCAATTTTAAAAGCATTTGCTTCGGAAGACTTGGAAGGTACTTCTTATATTTCTGCAGAATAGCCATTACAAATTCTATGTTTAATTAATAAATTTATTGTTACAATTTATTATCTAAAGCCAATGATATATAAAGTGCGGTATAAAAAATGCACCTGCATACATGTTCGGATATAACCTTCATACTGTGAGTGTGTGAAGTAAATAATTAACTTGTCTAATGTAAAAAAATTTTTATTATTTTATCAATCTGGCTACTGTAAAATTTTATAAGAAAACATCAACGGCAAAGGTTTGTTTACAAGTAGATAAGTTATAAACAAAAAGGCAAGCATATAAAGTAGGTGTTATTTCAAGGTGAAGGTCTTTCTAAATGGCCTGACCCATCGTTGACCTCAAACTGACTCATTCTGTTACAAATCATTCACACTGATTCATTAACAATTCATTTTTTATCTAATCCATGAATCAACTGGATAAATTTTTTGCCCAAATAAGTCATTTTTCATTATGTTAATTGTTTACTTTCTCTACTGCTTTAAGAAGTATAGCGATCGTGTCAAATTTTCGAAATTGAGTTTTTATAGTAAATACATGTTTTAAGTCCTCAGATAGCGGATTCCTTTAAACTTGATGTATACTAACTACTCTCATTTGAAGACCAATCACTTCTGTTTAAATCTTTTCTAAGAAAATTATTTCTGACAAAATTTGTTATTAAAAACTATAGGAACTCATAATCTTTCTGGCTTCCGCGCCTGCTATGTAGAACACTTAAATCTTCGGGTTGCTACCGGTCAGTGGTTTATTATATAACGTCGTTTACCATATTTTACAATGGGCTTCTTCAGTATTGTATAACCTCTAAAGCTGAAACAACCCTGACAAGAAATACTGTAGAAGAGTCAGTGCAGGGGTAAATCTAATCCCCACCACTCCACTGACTGCGTTACACTAATTACCCAATTTCTTGTCAGTGTTATTTCAGCTATAAAGGTGATATTACTCTGAAGAAGCCTAATGTAATATGGGCGACAAACCACTGACCTAAGCGTTTTATATGAACTCATTAAGAGAAAATCTTCTGAGATATTTCAAACCAAATTTTTTCTGTAGCACAAAAACCATGAACGCTCTGAATAAATACAAAATGCCATATCTATTCTCAATATAGTCTTACTTGGTAAAAATTTGATAAAATTAAAGTGTTTCTTTTTGACTTTCTACCATCGATTATCTTTCTCAATTTATTTTGTTTTTGAAGAATATGTTTATATTTTTTTTATTTATTTATTGATTCATTTTTTATTACATCATTAATATTTACTATACTGTGGACAAGATCCAGGACATGAAATAAAGGAAATTTATTCTTCAATTTTGACTGAATCTCGTTAGTATAATTCAGTAATTCATTCAACTAGTCCTCACTAGTGAATGATCAATTTATTTTGTTTTTGAAGAATATGTTTACATTTTTTTTATTTATTTATTGATTCATTTTTGATTACATCATTAATATTTACTATACTGGACAAGATCCAGGACATGAAGTAAAGGAAATTTATTCTTCAATTTTGACTGAATCTCGTTAGTATAATTCAGTAATTCATTCAAGCAACTAGTTGGTCTAGTGCATAGCGCACTCGCCTTTCGGGCCAGAATTCAGGTTCAATCCCCGTGAGGGCAAAGTCGGTGTTAACCCATCATCGTGATAAAAAGTGGGAAGCTACGTGGGAACTGCGACGTGCTTACCACACGTCCCCCTATTTAAATCACCGTCTGGCAAGCCATGGCCCTTCATGGGCTGTTGCGCCATAGGTTTTTTTTTTATAATTAATTCAACTACATCACGTAAAGCCCAGATATCTTTCTAACGTTCAATAGTGAATACAGGGACAGGATTAGTTCAATGAAGCGCACTGGACTTGAATACGGAAGTACTGGGTACAAAGCCAGCTCTTTTTAGATCTTTTTTTTCCAGATCTTACAGCTCACTGTCCGGTGATGGACAATCAGTGCTGCTGTAACTAAGGTACAACTCCTGAAGCCGGCGCTCAAAAGGCTCCGGACGCCACTGATGTTGTTATCATCATTTAAGGGAATTTGACCGTACTGATCCCTTCCTGCGACCCCCTGCACCCGAAACATGCTTTTTAATCAGCACGGTTAAATTCCATAAATGATAAAAATTCTGCAAATAAATATAAGATTGTATCTAAGTAATCGAGACAGTTTGGAAATTTTGTTGCGTGAGAGAGGAATTGATTTGGTCATCCTAGTGAGACATGGTTTAAACCAGGTATTGAATGGAAATTACAAAGATATTAAATGGTCAGAGCAGATCGTAATGACGGGTATGGAGGATGGCCATACTCGTACAGAAGCGATTGCCTTTCGACCCGATAATTCTTTCCAATCCGGGTAGGGATCGGGTACAGATATGTGGAATAAAAATATTGATCAATTCAGTCATGACTACTCTTCTTGGAGCATACTGTAGATCAGGACTTGGAAGCACGGTACAGGAATGGATACATCTTTTAGACCAGGTTACATGGCCCTTTCTGTTTAGGGGAGACTTCAATGCATATCATGCTTATGAGGTTGCAGAAGGGTGAACTCCGACGGGTGGACCGTGCTGGAGATCATGGATGTGGTCAATCTTTGTGTGTTTCAATGATGGATCCCCGACCATGATTTCCAGACCGGGGTCTCAGGCACAACCGGTGGATTTAACTTTATACTTCAACTAAGTAGCGCAATAATAGATGAACCTGTGAGTCCCGATCATTTGGGAATCATAATGGAGACGAGCTTCGTGTCGGAGGCTACTATAGGGAGTCGGATTGGTTGGAATCTCAAAAAAGCAAATGATTATTAATTATGCCGCTCAAATGTCCATAACTTGGATCCACAATGACTTTTTATAAAGCCCAATCTTCGTGCAAAACCTTAGTGGGATGAATAGTGCAATTAGTGAGACAGGATTCGCTAGTGGCTTGGCAAAATTATAAAAACTCTCCAATTTTAGAAAAGTTTCTCAACCTGAAGCAGAAATTAGCTGTATGCCGCCGTACCTACAGGTTAAAGAAAAGGAATAGGTGGTACGAAATGTACGAGTATGACACGCCTAATTAAAAAAATAAATAAATAGTGAATCGGTTCTGAGTTCCAATTTTTCGCTAATCTTCTTGGAAGGACATGCAAAGAATGGAATTTGACTGTAAAGAATGGAACAAAACTTTGGAAATACCAATAGAAAAGAAACACGAATGTTTACGGGCCAGTTCTTTATTAATAGATATGTAAAGAATTAATAAGACATATTAAGATAATGACATACCAACATTTATCTAAAGTTCCACAATCATTCTTCCTTATAGTTATAAAAAAGTACATAAAAATTTTGTGGCTCAACTGACAAAAAAAACTGTTCAATACTGCAAAAACACAATGAAGAGGGTCAACTCGCTTCTTCCATAACCACAAGAATGAAAGTAATTAAATAAAAACGTTGATATATCAATTTTAAGAAATAAAATGCATTTATTTGTCAACAGCTTAGGAATTTTTCAATTTTGGTAAGGTATCATGAACTTAATTTAAAACAAATAAAACGTTTCTTTTATAATGATGATTTGCACATTAGTGGACAAATAAATGTTTTTGCCAGAGAGGACATTAAAAGATTACTTTATTGATATTTTGTAATTGTTACATGTTGAATATAGTTTAAACATAATATTATAGCTTGCAAGAAAAATTAATTAACCTAGTCTCCAAGATTTTTTTTCTTGTATTTATTTGGTTATTTGCGATGTTTCTCTGTTACGGCCATTTACAAGTTGCAACAACGTTGTATATTAGGGGAAGGGATTAGTTCAGTGGTTAGCATGTTGGACTCCCACGCGGAGGTCCCGGGTTCGAGCCCTACGCTAAGATTTTTTTCTTCTTAGGAACCTCTCTCTATAGCTTATTGTTCGCTGATAGGACAGAGTTGTCCATAGGGAGAGAACAGAGTCTGGAGACCGGCTGTGCACTGAGAAAGCTCCGGGCACCAATGGCCATAGATGTTGACGCGCCTTAAATTTAAAAAAATCTGGTGTGAAACACTCACACAACTTTCTCTTACTCCAAGTTCTCAAAATTATAATTGACAAATTTTATAGTTTGTTTAACAAATTTAATGAAATTCGTCGAAAACTGAAAAAAACTGTTCAGTAAAAGCGCACTTCCTGCTTACTAATTTTCTTGAAACTTGGAATTTTGCCCATCTATTTATTTTTAATTAATTTTGTTTGGATGATAGAATTGAATAATCAACTATGATAACACTTTAGAGAAAAACATAACACCACCCCTCCTATAAAAGTACTCTTAAATTTATTTTACCGAAGAAATGTTTCAAATAAAAGTTGTAGCTCTCTTATGTATAGTTGATATACAAAGTTTGAAGAAAATCGTCGAAGCCATTTTTGTGAAAATCGCAAAATATTAAAAAAAAAAAACAACTAGTAAAGTGGTTGAGGAATTTAGACAGAAACCTACTGGCAGATCCCACATGGTGATACCTAAACGGAATATCAAGTTTCAACTTTCTACTGTTTTTCGTTTTTGAGCTATGCTGTTCACATACATATATAAATGCACGCACACACATACACAGACCATTTTCTAAAAACCAGTTTCTAATTTTTTTTGTTTCAGAGGACCTCAAAACGGATATTTCCGGTGAAAACTCGATATCGAAAATTTGGCACGATTACAATACTTGCTTTTTATTAGGAGTAAGAGAAAGTAAAAAAAAAAGATATTGTATGATATAAAGAAGAAAAATCATTACTTGCTACGAGTTAATAGAATCAATTACACGATTGGCATGATAACTCGTAGCAAGTAATGATTTTCTTCTTTATATCATGCAACTTTGTTATAGTTGGTAAACGGCCGTACAGGCGGAAACGTCGCAATAAACAAATAAATATGAAAAAATCTTTCCAATAAAAATGATAGTCACACAATATGTTTTAGAGTTTTAAACTTAAAGAAAATCGTTGGCGCAGTTTTCGAGAAAATTTCGAAAAAAATAATCTGTTCTATGAATACATAGTTCCTGGGATAATTGATCTTCTCCAAACTTTTTGAACTCAGCAATGAATTTAGAGTAAACATTTTATCGGTAATAAAAGCACTGAAATTATTTTAATGGAAAGCTTAAGGTTATAGCTTCGTTAAAACCTTCCAAAAGACATTTTTCCTAGTGATAGGCCTTTATATGTAGTGTCAATATCATTGCTTAAAGTAAATTGT